>VDFB02170012.1:0-166902 GCA_007258455.2 Sequoia sempervirens | reverse complement strand
AATAGATTCCTTCTCATGCTTCAGGACAACATTATCTCTGGAAAAAAATTCACATTCTTCTACCTTTTCCTTCAAGGCTTGACTTAGGTGTTCACCTTCCATGCTCTTAATTTCTTTTTGTTTAAGTTGATCACAAAGTTCCTTTCTCTTTTCCCTTGACTCATTGATTTTATCTTTCAATGATTGAATGAATTTCTCAACATTCATGAGGCTTGCCTGCAATTCCTAGACTTCAGATTTGGACTGATCAAGATCATCTAGTGCCACCAAAAGTTGTTGTTGAAGACTACTTGAATCCATTGAATCACTTTCTCGGATCTTCCCCAAGCTTTTAAACGTCTTCCGAGGAACTAGGCTCTAATACCAATTGTTGGAATCAAGGAACACTGAGAGGGGGGGTGAATCAGTGTTCTACAAAATTTAACTTTATTAACCTAATCTTTAAACCACTTATAGCATTGAACCAAAGGAAAGATGCAAGAACATAAAGCAATCAACCACAACACCATAACATAAGTATTTTTTATGTGGAAACCCAATTAGGGGAAAAACCACGGTGGAGGTCAATCCATAATATGAGTATACTCAAATATAAGTGTTTACAAATGGGAATGCACACATGCATTCAAGCACACTGCCTAGAGCTCACTGCTCAGATACAAAAAGAAGACTCACTGTCTTACAAAATAATTTGGATTACATCCAGAAGATTTGAACTGAGAGAATAGCATTTGCTAATGCCTAATTTCAGTTTCGGTTAAGCACATTAATCACATTCTTAACCTTCTATCTGATTCTGCTCTTCTACTTTGTATGCTTTTATTTGGATCACAAATCCTTTTCTGCACAAGTGAAATTGTGCATAATCGCTCGAGAATCCTTTTGACTTTCACAACACACATCAACACACCTCGTACATACCTCCAAATGATATAAATGATCACTTATATATATCCACAACTAAATATTTAATCAACCATATGTCAGATTCAACAAAATATAAAATATTTACAAACTATCGGCTCAATCCATAAATAATTTTCAATGCACACCAACCAAAGTTGGCCACAACATAGTGAGGACCCAAAACAATATCCTCAAACATGAAAACACTTAAAACAATTTCACCTCAAAGATCCAAAACAAGCTACAATCATCAAGTTGACTTTCTTGCACTGTTAGACAGAAAATAAATCAATCAGATCTTCTAACTTTCACACAAATCAATACGAGGCTCTAAGATTCAAAGATAAGATAGATCAAGCATTGAACGACCTTCCCTAAGATCAAAAACACAAAATGATAACGGAGAATTACATATGAATCGATGAACACAACTCTATCGGATGCTTTGTTCTAGCTTGACAGTTAATCACTAAACTTCAATTTGACTTCTGGTACGAAAAAATACTAATGTGCGGATCGAATCACTGACTAGGGTTGCCATCAATGACAACACTAGATGAATTGTGCAATGTCTCTTGCCAACATTCCCATGCATGCACCTTTTCCTATTATGGTGCATAACAACCGTTCATCTAAATTAGAGGTGCACTTAATTTTTTTCACCTATTTGCTAAAGAAATAGTCTTATTCTTTTTATAATTCTTAAAAGGGAATAGCTCCAATTGAAGCTTCAAACAAACCTCATCATTATATCCTTATTTGTCAAATTTTTTTCAATTTTTTTTTCTTTATCCTTATCTTTGTTCTTCCTAGTGATACTAACATTATTTTTTCCTTTCTACTTGCCTTTTCCCTTGCTTGAGTCCCTATATAGCCATTCTTATATGCTTTGTTGGAAATATGGGAACCTTGCAACATGAGCATGAAGTGTACATGGGATGTTTTGATTATTCCAGTGTCATAATTGATGTCAAAATTATGGAAACATAGTGGGAAACATATTTGGTACAACTGGAAGCTAATCTCTACCGAAAGTGTTTTGTACTATTGAGTCAATACACTGATTTTTGACTCTGGAATTCATCGCAAGATGAGATTTGACTCTACTATCTTAATCTCATTATTATGACTCTTTTAGACAGCTATATCTAGGATCTTGAGGAGTTTTTTGTTGTGTATAGAAAGTTATCAATGACATAGTTTAACTCTGTACACTACAATTGTTTCTGTATTCTATATACCAGTGTGGGAGACTTCACATTCTCTTAGAAAGAACATTTTGATGCTACGATTCTAAGGGTGATCTCCTTGATGTTAATGTGATGAGAAACTAATGTAATATCAGATCCGGAAGGTGTTTATCTTAAGGAGTATGTGTGTTGACTTGGAGTTTTTGTGATTAGGTCCTATTCTTGGCTAGCCTAATATATGACTTGTATCAAGAAGTATAATTATACTTTGTAGATGTTAGTTGAATCTCTACGCTGACTTGATATGATACACCACATGGATAAAAAAAATTAATCTTATATGGTGCCAACATGAGGTATTTTGATTGTGTTGTTTACATCCAATTAGGCCGACCTAATTGATGTATGAAATGCACTTGTATATATAAAACCTTTTTGGAGTTGAAGTGTGTGGGGTGCAAGTGGACGAAAAGAATGTGTGAGCCTAAATGATTTATCAGTTGCAAGTGGTATATTGTGGAAGAATTCAAGGATCAGATAAGAATGGCTAGGTGACTTCTATTCATAGCAATACTTCACATACAGAGCCTCATGGTAGTGACTCCTATAATATTCTATATCTGGATATATTATATTGTGAGCTAATCCTCATCGTATTTTTTCCCATTTTGGATTTTCCACGTAAAAATCTGGTGTTGATGTGTTTTGTGGAGTGATGTTCATTTCAATGTATGTATTCTAGTTTGCAATCATATGTGCTTTAATAATTGGGTGGTATACATCTAAATGGTTTAATGGAATATTGATTCACCCCCCTCTTAGAATTCTAGAAAAACAACAATTGGTATCAGAGCTTGGTTCCTCTGAAGAATTTTAACAACTTGAGGAAGGTCCCATAATTTGAGTTTATGGAAGACAAAAAGTTTCTTATTCCTCTGTGGAAGTAATATCTCCTGAGCATTCAGAAGAAAATGAAGATTTGAAGTTTAGGCTGAAGGAATAAAATAGGTGTATTAAGGATCTGAGGGAAAGATATGGAGAAATCAGTGATCATTAAAAAAGGCACATGTTGATATCACTGGACTGCTAGAGAAATTGGAAGAAAAGAGAAGAATTGAAGACTATCAAAAAACTAAAATTCAGAGGAAGGTGGATGAATGTACAAATCTTGAGAAAGAAGTGGAAATTCTGAAATTAGATTTGGAAAAGGAAAAAATACTTGAGGATAAATTCAAGGCAAGCACTACAATGCTTGATGAGTTGATTATTTATCAAAAACCTACAATGGATAAAAGTGGTTTAGGGTTTGAAGAAGGAAAATTTTCAAAGGCGGATCAACCTCCTAATATGAAGACTCAGTGCAATAATGGAAAACTCAAGAATAATGGAAGCAATACTGGAAGGACTCTCATCAGACAACCTAATGATCAAAGGTATTTATCTTTTAATGGTGTCTATTGTTTTTGTAATAAATCTAGTCATAGGAAAAATGACTACAAAAGTAGAATGAATGATACTTTATCATTCTCCGACAAATTTTTTGAGTGTAAGAAGATTGGACACAAGGTTGTGGAATGTAGAAGTCAAAATTTGAACAAGGCATTTTTATCATTTAAAGTCTACTGTTATCACTGCAACTTATTTGGACACAATGCTAATCAGTGCAAATATAGATTGAATAAAAGAGGATTTGGATGGAAGAATGTTGTTTGTCATGAATGCACTAATTTGGAACATTCTGCTAGAGACTGTAGATATAGAAGGATAAAAAATAACTATCTAGCAAAGAGACATGAACCAATCATTGATCTAGAAGAAGTAAGAAAGGAAATGAAGAGAATTTGGAGAAAGAAAGGAGAATTCAAGCAAGCTAAATTAGAATCATCAGTTTTATGTGTGTCTTCCTCTGGTGTTGATATGCATGTCAAATTTTGAAGTTAGGAAATGCCTAAGGGGGAGCAATAATCAAAAAAATTAATAAACCCCTCATCCATATATACTTTCTTACCATGACATAAGTGCATTTAATAAGGTTATGAATTCAAGATTTCATGTGAAAGGAATTTTTCAGACACATGTGTGAAGAAATATGTTCACAAAATTTGAAAGGATGGAAATGTGCATGGATTCCTAGGTGATCTACCTGCAATTTGAAGCATTTATTGCAGAAGCATTTGGGATGAAAGAAATAAATTTAGAAGTATCAAGGTAATCACATTTAACAAAAGGAATTTGTGAAAAAGGAGACGCATGCAGAAGAAGCCTAAAGGAACCAGAGCAATTTCATGCAGTAGAGTTTCAGGATTCAATGAAGGAAGAGGAAATTGAAGTGGATTCAAAGCGTGCTCCAGAAGCTGGAAATCTAATCATATTCTTCATTGTCAATTATAGAGGTATTTTTCTTAAACATATTTTCAATTTTATGCCATGGATAATTCAAAGGTTGTGAATATTTCAAATAGATTGTAAATAAAATTGAGGAAATATTCTCTAAAAAATTTGTCGAAAGAATCCATTGGTGCATTTTCTAGCATTCCTCCTAGAGTATTACCTACTGAGGATATCTATGCATATGTTTATGGTTAAATTGAGGAAATGTCACCGGTTCAGTTAAGTATCTTATGGAAGAATGAGTTGGAAGAAAATCATGATGCACATAAAATCTTAATTGAAAAGAAGTTGGATATATGGTGAAAAGCCCGATTGTTTGAATTCGATAAGAAATAAATTTGAATAGCTTTAAGTAGGATTCATGATGAACCTATTTGGGTTGAAAGAGCACACCTAATAACCAGAGAAGCTATTAGAGATGTAACTGGTTTGTGTTCCTTCAGAACAATTCCTAGATGAAAGATTGTTAATGGACAAGAGATAATTGAGATGACTAGTGTGATCCTTCAAGGAAAAGAACTCATTTTGAGTACAATTGAAGATCCGATCATTCGGTATGTTGCAATGGTTATTGGTCACAAATTTTGCTTACCAAGTAGTGACTTCATAGTTTCTATTGCTATCATTTACACTGCTCTTGATATGGTTAGGAATGGAATGGATTATGATCTTTGTGAGCTACTTCAATTGCATCTATTGAAGAACTTAAAAGAGATCAAGAAGAATAAGAAAAGCACATTCCGGTATGGTACCTTAACAATTTGTTTACTCTTACTTTATGAAAGAGTTACCAGTAATTGGAAGAATAGAATGGAAAAATCCAAAACCTATAGCTCATCAGATTAGGAACTTCATGGAAAATATTGATGGCTCTGATGCTCAAGAGGTTACTCTTGATGTATTCTTCGAAAAAATTTAGATAAGGATGAATAAAAGGTCCAGAATTCCAGAAGATTTGATTGAGAAGTACTCCAAAAATATCAATTTCCTAGTTTCTATAGATTTTTCTTATTTGGAAGCAGTTGAATCCAGATTGGTGTGGATTTCTGAAATGGATTATGAAGTAACTAAGGTTGAGATTGATCATTATGTAAAGGTGATTTTAGAAATCCCTAAGAACCCTAATGTAGAAGAAATCTCTATTACTGAAGCCTCCAACATTACAACCAGAACAAGAAAGAAGAGAAAAGGTGTTGTTATCAAACAAGAAATATCAGAAGGAATTGAATCACAAAGAGTTCAACATGAGCATGAAAGCATAAATATTCAAGAAGCATTGAAAGAGCTACAAAAAGTGATCCCTAGTGCTAGCTTTGATTCATCTGTATCATCTATGTAAAATCTCAGGAATATGATTAACTCCTTGAAAGCTTACATTACCGAACTAGAAGTTCAGACTGGTAATAGGTCTACAAAAGAAAATCTAGAAGATATCAAGAAGAAATGTGCAGATGCACATCACAAAGTGGTGAAGGAATTAAAGGATGTATAGGACTATGAGAAAGAAGCTCAGGAGTTGCTTTCTTTTTGTTTGAATTGGTCCAATAGCACACTAACTATAAGACATGAAATAAAGAAGAGTGAAACTTGAATGAGTACTCAAGAAGATATGTATAGCTTGGCAGATGACAGGAACAATCAGAGATGGTCCTACATTGTGCAACTACAGGACAAATTATTTTCCCTTTAGGATCAAAGAATAGAAGTAATTAAGAAGTTTGTGGCACTTAGAGATATAGTAAAACTTAAACACATTCATGTATCCAATGCTCTTGATAGTATTGGTAGTCTATCAGAAGTTAATCTCAGTACCAATACTTTGGAAGATGGTATATAGTCTTTGACTAAGCTTGAACTACTTCAGAAGACTCTTGCAAGTGCAAAAGGATTGTGGGAAGAAGGAAAAGCCACATGGGAAGACATTATGAATAATCCCAAAGCTTCTTCCTCCTCAAGTTAACTTTTTTATGATACAAGATCAATTTTTGGTACACTTACTTATTTGAGGAATTTACCAAACCCCTTCATAACCTTTTCCATTGATGTCAAAGGGGAAGAGATAGATAGATAGAGGAAGAACATTTTTTGAGAAGATTTTTACTTTGAAAGGGGGAGTATTTAGTTGTCTCTTATTGGTATAAAAATGTTTTTGATATGCATGTTGCCATCAATGCCAAGGGGGGAGATTTTTGGAAATATGGGAACCTTGAAACATGAGCATGAAGTGTACATGGGATGTTTCGATTATTTCAGTGTTGTCATTGATGTCAACATTATGGCAACATAGTGGGAAACATATTTGGTATAACCGGAAGTTGATCTCTACCGGTAGTGTTATGTATTGTTGAGTCAGTACGTTGGTTTTTGAATTTGGAATTCACTACAAGATGAGATTTGAATCTGCTCTCTTAATCTCATTATTATGACTCTTTCATACAACTATATCTAGGATCTTGAGGAGTTTTGTGTTGCATACAAAAAGTTATCAATGATAGATTTTAACTTTGTACACTACAGTTGTTTCTCTATTCTATATACTAGTCTGGGAGACTTTGCATTCTCTTAGAAAGAACATTCTGATGTTGCGGTTCTAAGGGTGATCTCCTTTATGTTAATGTGATGAGAAACTAATGCAATATCATATTTGGAAGGTGTTTATCTTAAGGAGTATGTGTGTTGACTTGGAGTTTTTGTGATTAGGTCCTCTTCCTGGCCGACCTAATATATAACTTGTATCAAGAGGTATAATTATACATTGTAGATGTTAGTTTTATCTCTATGTTGACTTGATATGATACACCACATGGATAAAAATGTTTTAATCTTATATGGTGCCGACATGAGGTATTTTGATTATTTTTTTTACATCCAATTAGGCTGACCTAATTGATGTATGTAATGTACTTGTATATATAAGACTTTTTTAGAGTTGAATTGTGTGGGGTGCAAGTGGATGAAAATAATGTGCGAGCCTAAATGATTTATCAATTGTGAGTGGTATATTGTGGAAGAATTCAAGGATCAGAGAAGAATGGTTAGGTGATTGCTATGCAGAGTAGTACTTCACATACAAATCCTCATTAGAACTAAACACAACACATGGAAGGTGCTTTACATCAGTTCATACTATTGGCAATGAGCCATATTCTTTTGTATCTTAGCGGTTAGCCATTTCATTGTGTATTTAGGTTGTGAGCCTTTTAAGGACAGTGAGTCCTAGAAGTGAGCCCTGTAATATTCTATATCTAGATATATTATATTGTGAGCTAATCCTCACCGTGGTTTTTCCCATTTTGGGTTTTCCATGTAAAAATCTAGTGTTGATGTGTTTTGTGGAGTGATGTTCATTTCAATGTCTTTATTATGGTTTGTAATCATATGTTCTTTAATGATTGGGAGTTTTACATCTAAATGGTTTAATGGAATATTGATTCACCCCCCTCTCAGTATTCTGAACTATCAACATGCTCTCTATTCCACTCCCTAATGCCAAAATTTAGATCAAATGCACTCAAATTATCACTTCCATGTGACCTAATAGAGGGTATAACCATACAATTTTCACCAAAATAAGAAATCTAAAATTAATAAGAAATATAACCTACTTTAATACCATTTGATCCATAAACTGAGTGAGATATTCTCAAATAACTCACCAACAATTGATTTCTTACAATAGTTCTTCTCACAATACCTTCAAGAACACTATTAAGTGCAAATTCAACCACTAATATACTCTAAGTATCATCTACAATACATTAATATCAAAAGAAAAATTGAAAACATAGAAACATAAATAGGTTTATATTTTATCCATGCTTAATGTCAAAAATGAAACATATAGATTGTGTTAAATGAAGATGAGGTATAAATCTATGAAATAATGTGATTTAAAAAATTAAAACTTGATAATAAATGTGCTTTTCTCATTTCCATAATAGTTATAACACAAGTTAATGGTGACACATCATAATGATGTTTCCCATCTAATTGCACCCACATTGTATTCAATAATAACTTGTATTTCATGTAGATAGAGATAAAAGAGGCATATAGATAGAGATAAGAAGTTTCAAGAGATAAAGATAAAATGTACAATAGGATTTTGGGAGGAGCTAGTAGAATAAGCTAATAATGTGAAGTAGAAAGTACATTGGAGTCTACAAGAGAGAGTGCATAGAAGTAATTGAGAGTGTATTTAAAGAATTGTGTGTATGAGAGTGGATAGGGAAAGCACAAGTACTTGTATGTAATACATCAACATCAATACCCTCAAGGAGGTCTATATTTTATGATAGATATTTTAATAACCAAAATAAAGTGATGTATAGCATGACGTTACAAATCAATCCATGGAACCATCTGGGTCTGTTCTACTCTTTATTGTGTCAAGTATTGCCTCATGGTCAGACTCACAAACCTTCCACAAGTTCTTGTTCAATGGTCTGCCCCCATATTTGATCAAATTAACATTGGATCCCACAATAAGGTTTGAGTAATGGAGAATTTTTTGATGCGTGTCAAAGTCCTGAAATAGCCAGACATCAAACTTCTTAATTGGGTATCTTCTAATCCATGTTCTTATTTTTTAGTGAAAGTATGTAATGAAGGTAAAATTAATGACAGAGAGACAACATGTGTCTAACACCTTTGATTTGGTTTTCTTTAACACATTTCCAATTTTGTCTACCTCTTTAATATATACAAGAATTTGTCTTTTTTGCAAACCATGTTTGATCAACTCAAAATAAGTTCTAGTTCCTTATATATCAATCACACACAAGTCTTTAACTTTCCAATAACAACTCATGCTTATTTTGAAATAAGTAACAATGCCAAAGAAAACCATTGACTATAGGAAATTACTCAATTATTATCATGCTTTGAAACCCCTTAGTCAACTCTTGGCCCATAAAACTAGAAACTATGTCATTGTGGAGACTTTGAATAGAGATTATCCTCATTTCAAGCCTCTTTCTCTTTCTACCACCCATCAAACACTCTATGGCATAGGAATAGCTAAAACATGGTCAAAGATCAAAAAAATCAAACTTGTAACATTGAGCAATGACTAGAGATGTAGATTTATGTATGGATTTACTTTTGTTTTTTATGCTACTAGTGACTTAGTATTCATTTGTAAGGTTAACGTATGCTAGATTAAGGTTCACTTTATATATGGTGTTAGCTAGAACTTGGTAAAAGAATATAAAATAAAACTTGTAGCATTGAGAAATGAGTAAATATGTATATTTGGGCAAGTGAGGAATAGAGTTCTACTTTTGTTTTTGTGTTGTTAGTGACTTAGTATTCATTTTTAAGATTAATGTATCTTAGATTAAGGTTATATATCACGCTTTGGCAATAGGTATGACCTAGTTAACCAACAACCTAATAACATAGGATAATATATAGGTTTCAAACATGTTTCATGGTCTCATGATAGACAGTAATGGTCAAGCTTGTATTATTTACATCTATAGATAGAGGATGTACCATCCATTTCTCTTATCATTTGATGTATATAAAATAGTTAGTTTATGTTCTATTTTTATATACATAATATATGGTAAAATTGCATCCTAATGTAAATATAAGAGACAAATAATGAACTAATTGCATTACATGAAATGTAAATGACCAACACTTATAGGAGGATTGTGTAGTTACATAGCTTCTCTTATGAACAAAATTTATTAATTCCAATTATTATTAGTTTGATTAATAATTGCATAAACCTACATATCGCATAAATAAAATAAGTGATTAGTTATGCTTGAAGATGGCTAATTAAGCTCAAATATGGTAAAGTTCTTAATGGTATTGTAGACACATAAAATGATCTGATTGATATTGGATATCTGATTCTGATCAACTAACACCGTTTCTTCTAAAATCATCTCAAATTGATCAATTAATTGAATAATCAGCATTATTTAATTAAAATCAACAAATTCAGCTATTAATTAAATAATTAAATTTATTAATTAGTTCACCTTTCTTCTAACTAATTTTCATCACATTTAATTAAATTAAATCATTTAATTAAATCCCCCAAAGTCCTCTCATTTGATTAAAATCAATTAAATCAAATACCCCAAACCCCCTAACCTCTTCCAATTAATTAATTTTTAATTAATTAGTCCTAAATCACCTTCTAATCATCATCAATCAAATCCTCCAGCTTTTAACTCATCAAGAGTTAAATCAACCATGACCAACTAACCAGGTTGCACATAAAATCAATTTCTTCTATTTATCTAATTCCTCAATTATCCTCACAAAGGCATATTCTAAGAAATATTCCTCTCAGCAACCTCTCATTCAATTTCCCTCCAAAGGTTTTCAAAAACCTATCACATCCTCTTACATTTGCAATAAATTCTCTTACAACCTTTCAAATATTATCACATCCTCTCAAATCTCATTCAATTCCTCTTACACCATTTTCAGATTATCAACCAACAACATTTACTTCTCTTCCATCCTCCTCCACTCACACATTTCCCAAAATGTGCTCCAACTTCCTCCAATAGAATTGTGACACTTGGCACATTCTCATTAGCTCTCAATTTATCCCACATTCACCAATTTCCTCCATTCTTCAACCCTTGGCTTCTATAAATAGAGGCATCCTTTTCATAATATGGATCCACAACTTAGAGCATTATCATTATAGGCATTTCACTCTATAGTTTTTCATCATTTTCAAGCATTTTAGCTAGATTATAGTCAATTTTACACTTAGATCATCTACACTTCATCAATATTATCAAAGGGATTGGGAAAGGGCTTCTTTCCACATCAAAGGAGCACCATTCCCCCTATGGGATGGAGGTTTAGCTGATTTTATTTAGATTACATGCTTTATTTTGTTCAATTCCTTGTTATTTCATGTTTCTAGTGATTTTGGTTAAATAATTTCATAGGGAACACTAGATTGATCTTTCTAACATATTTGACACTTGTTTGTTGATCATATGTTAGTTTGTGCAGGTTTGGTGTTCACAAGTATAAATAACATAAGCGATTAATTATGCATAAACCATTAAGCAAGCTTGACCAAAATTAAGTAATGTTTACAAATACAAAAAGAATAATGAAAATTAAAATGATTGCAATTGAACTATGTGAGAAGGTGACAATCGCAAAACACACAAAGACAAATAGAATGCACCTTACAATTTGAGATTCAATATTACAATTTGCAAATTATGTCATGTTCTTTGATTTTTTCTTCAAACTCCTAAATTTTTTGACTTTTTATGCAACTTCCTTCTAATTCAATGTTGAATTCTATGTAAATCTATTATGATTAGTAAAAATTATGAAAAGAATGGATCTATATTCTCAAATTTAAATAAAAAATCATAATAAACATTTCAACTCTAGAAACATGAAAGTATTACCCTAGATAATCAAATTTGATCTAAATATTTCAAATTCTATTCTTCTACATTGTCAAGCGAATAAAATGGTTTTGGAAAGGTGATGGTGTCTGCAAAATATGATGGTACAAGAATTCAACACCATTAAAAATAATTTCCTTGTCAGACAAAGCACAATAACCAAACAAAAATAGAGAATGTGGGCCTGTTTCATGCCTTTTTTACCATTCTAGTAAAGGCTATTTGGCACTTGCCAAATTTGGTGAGCACCAAATAAGCTTTGTTAAGATTTTCCAACCCTTCACAAATTTGGAAAGAAAATAGATAGAGATAGAAGAGAATAAGATAAATATAGAAGGCAAGGGAATGAGTGATAGAGAGAGACCCACACAAGTACCCTAAACCCTAAGCCCTATATCCTAAACCCTAGACCCTATGTACTCTAAACCTTTTATCATCAATCTCGCAAGATGGAGGAACTAACCAATAATAGGTTAAACACTATAGATAATGTTGTCACTAATTATGAGGTTTTTCTTGAAGATCATGTTTCTAGTTTTGAGGTTATGGGCTCACAAAATAATATACCTAGGTCCTCATAAGGAAAAAAAGAACAAAAACAAAATCATTGTGAAATGATTCAATTACATCAACCATAAGTAAATTATTGGGTAATGGCACTGGAGATGGTATTTGTAAGACCCAACTATTGCTCAGTCAACTTGGTGTTAGACACATAATTCAGAGGTGGTTCCTAGTTGAACAGTCCACAAAACCCTCGAAAGCCTCCATTTAATTATCAACTATGGCTACCATAAACTGTTGATGATGTCGAAACTATATATGCCTATAGAGATTCTATATTGCCTATATCATCAAGTATCGGTGGTTTACACATGTGCATGAAAACGAGAAATACTTGAAAAGGTAATAAACCTTAAACTAAAAAACAAATTAAATAGCTTAATCTGGCACCTATGCTATGAGTACTTTCAACTTAGTATTATAACTAGTTAACTGCTAAACTAAGCTCTACAATAAACTATACCACTAAGTATGGACTCTTCACAACTCAACTTATTAACTACCCCTGGGGCTTGACTTAAAGTAATATTACAACATGCATACAACCATGAATCTATTTTGAAATTAATGCAATATGAAACATCTATTATAACAATAGAAATTGAAGTGGGTGGACAGTACCTTGAGTGGCCCTTGCTCAAGTTGTTGTGCCCATGAGATAAGCCAAATATGAGCTACTAAATCAATTAATCATAGCAGTATACTAAAAATATCTTTATTGCATTGAAAAATGAACACTCACGATATAACAGGAATCTCCAATAGATTTCTCATTCATAAATTCATATTCATTGCAATAATAAACTTTAAAAAATTCTTGCTAAAGCATAAAAACTAAGAATACATTGCAACTGTAATTCTAACTATATTTCCAACTAGATTTACTCCTTGACCATCCATCCCCAAATATAGGTGTGGGAGGAGATTTATTTGCATGAGGATTCAAAATAGAAATTAAAACAAAAAACTAAATGCTATTATCCACTCTCCTCATGAATAGAGGTGAACGAGTCTTTGCAACATAAACTTTAATTAAAAAGAACAACAGAAGATAAGTAGAAATAGGACTCTTGCTCAAACAGTTTTGACAGACATAATCAAGCTGTCACACGAGCCTAATGGTATTGACCCCTTCTTCCTCTGTTGTGCTTATTTATTTTCCTAGTGACTCACAATTTGACCTCTTCAATGATTACCTTCATTTATTTTGGAACTATTGTGCATGAACATTAATATGGATTCTCCCCTACTACTTGTGATCCTTTGGCTACAAGTTGAGCTTCCTAGTTGTTACGGGTTACAATATGCTCGCTCTAACTTTTAGGCTACAAGGAGTTATTTCATCTAACATATACACACTACTAATAACCATAAATTAAACATAGGTTCATACTACATTCCATACACATTCACATAATTAACCATGCAATCACCAACATACCATAATCATATTTCTATCCATCAAAATATGGTTTAAGTTGCATGAAGGATATAAAAGGGTATATGAGTTTAGGAATGTATATGAAATAAGCAACTTAAAATGCCTAAAATATATGAACTAAACAAGAGAAAAATAGCTATTAATTGGGCTCATCATTCCCCCCAACTAGAGCAATTGCTTTTCCTCAAGCAATCTTTCAAGGGTGAAGGTTGTACTATAAATTCATCTCTCTAAAATCTGCAACTACATCCACTCCTCTTATCTATTTCAAGTAGTGGCCCACATAGCATGAAAGCCTTTCCCATTCAACATTTTCTACCTCTTCCCATTCTACATTCTTCTCCCCTATCCAATGTGGCACTGGATAAAGGAGCATGGGTGGATGAAAGGTTAGAGGTAACCATGTGAGTCCCTTGTCTCTGGAAATTTCTATGTATATGTGAGATCTTTCAGGCATGGATACAAAGTTATATAATGAGTGTGGTTCCTTCTTTTGTAATTTGGGAGTTAACTCTATCCATATTTCTTGTACAAACTTAAACGCACCATGAATGAGTCTTGTGGCTAGTTGTTGCATACTAGAATAGTCATTTTCTATAATGTTCATAATTTTTTTGTCTGTACCCTTATAATCCAGGAGATTTGTCTATTCTTCTACAATTGCACTGGGATCCTTTGACTCCTTATGGATATGTAGAGCAATAGATTTTTATATTTCAACATATTCTTGTATTATCTCACAAATTTGTTGTTCATTTCTGAAATAAGAGGCCAATGCTCTAACTTACAAATCTCCTACAAACATTAATGGGTTCCATTCTGTCACATCTAGAAAAGCATGATTATGCAAGTAAAACTCACAGAGTTCATCTTGCATATCTAGTGTAGAATTGACAAAAGCATTTAAAAACTCAAATTTTCTATTCATAACAATTGGTAAATGACTGATTAATTGACTGAGCTAGAAACATAAGTTTTTTCTTGAAAAATAATGCATACACCCTAGCAGGAGGTCTGCATTTCAGTATTTGTGCAGCTTTATCTGCTATTTCCTCAATCCTTACTATCAATCTTTTCACTTCTATTTCTTGTTTTTCAAGGGCCTTGGTGTGGTTAGCTATCATGTCTTCTTTTTCCTTCTCCCAATGTTTCCTTTGTTGAGAGAATTCCTTGGTTCTTTTCCACATCTCATACCCTAAGGACATTACAATGGGACTAGTTAGAGTTCTAACTTGAGGAGGTCTCCCTTCAGGTACAATTTCCTTATTACCTGCCTTAACAATGGCAAGCTGAGAAAGGATGTCTAATTTAGACCCATACCCAAATATATTTAGTTTTTTCTCTAATTCCTTATTTTTTATGTCCCATTCATTGTCCTTTTGTTGATATGTCTTTACCAATTCTTCTAGTTGTTTTATCCCTTCAAGTTCCTCTTCCAATTCTTTCCTAACATTTATTTCCTCTATATATAATTCCTCATCCTTTCCTAAGAACTTATCATCATCTCCCATGGTATGTTCACAACCCTCACTATCAAGACTTTGTGGGGTTCTTTTCCTCATTTTTCTTGCAAAAAATGCATTCTTTGAATCAGATTCAGAGGTGCTTGTGAAATACCATGCTTGTTTAACTTGTGTATGCATATTTCTAGAGGCATCCCCCTTTAATTTTGAATCTTTCTCCATTATCACAACATCTTCCTTTTCTTGTTTCTTGATTGATCCTCTCATAACACCTTTCTTTTTCAAGCGGCGTGAATGCCTAGGCTGTGTGGATTTCTTCTACCTCCTTGTAGGTGCAAAAGAAGATTCACCTTTCCTTTTCCTAGTTCTTGGTGTTTTGCTAAAGGTAGGGATTTCTTGGGTATCTCCTGTTGTGGGTTTCTCAGAGGCTACAGGTTGTGAGTCTTGCATCCTTTGCTCCTCTAGCTCTCCTCTATTGCAGGTAGGTGAAGCAACAAGGGATCCAACAAACATTTCCCATCCTGATATAGCAGGTGATTATACATTTTCTGGAATAGCGGGTTCCTCAAGAATGTTAATGATATAGCTGCAATTTAAGAAACTCTCCCATGAAACATGTGGAAATTGAACCCTTAAACTTCTTTTTATCAATAGGGTGACTAAGCAATAATGTGACAATGTTGTTTTGTTTCTCTTCCTTTTATACTTAGAACTCATTATTTTCAATAGATTATAAAGAAAATTGGGAATATTTACATGCCTATCATGGTGAAGATGGCTTAAAATTTTTAAATGGATTGTGTATAACAAGGAGTGCCTACCATCACAAGTTAAGTACTTGACTATATAAGAAGCTATTGAGGCCCATACCCAGGGTAAGGATGATATTTTTGTACCTTGAGAAGAACTATCCAGGTTTTATCCATGTTCTTTGAATTTGTTCCTGGCAGCTACAAGGTCTGCCCTAACTGGAAACTCTTCCCTTTCCTATGGTGGTCTTGATAACTCAACAATGGTAACCTCTAAAACATCCACCTTCAAACCTCTTACATTCACCTCATCATTTTATAAGGTAGCAGCAAATTTTTATGTCATAACTTCATTGAACTATGTGAGTCTCAAGAAGTAGTCCATCCAACTAGCATGTTGAAAAATAGGTAACACTAGTCTGTCTTCCAATAGCTGGGTATGTATTGTTGGTTCCCTTTGGATAATATCTCTACCCATGGTGATGCTCTATTCTTTGTAGTATATTCAATCCTTCAATTATTCTCTAGTCCTCAATTTTTATTTGTTCTAGTTCTATCTTTGCTTATTATTCTCACTATACCACTTCTAGTATAATGTATATTCTCAATCCAGTTGGTTCTTACCCTTCTCTTCCCCTCTAGGCTTATGTTATTTGAAAATGGGGAAAACAAAATGGAAAAATATTGAAGAACGGTTTTGGTTTTGAAAATCAAGAAGATAAAATGTACCTCTCTCCCCCTCAACTAAAGGTATTAAGTTCCCACGCTTAATTGTATGTTTCTTGGCAGAGGGTGTGATGATATGTAGTGGAAATAGAATTGATACGAAGCATGCAATATTTAATACGTAAACATGTATAAAAGTAAATGTAATCTATGATAATTATGGAAAATTAATAGGTGTACCTATAAAATTGTAATGAATTGAAAGTTAGCTCATGTGAAACTAATGAGAACTACTTGTAGTTAGGTATGGTGTGACTACTCGTAATTGCAATTGGTTGATGAATGATATGACTGCATGGCCCATGGTAAATGATGGTTGAGAAAGGATGTGGGATGTATGGGTGAATGAGTTATATAGTTTGTTTAAATTGAGAAAGGTAATATGAATGCTAGGTGTGAGGTGATGGATAGGTTGTATGTGCAAAAAATGGTAGTGGAAAGTATAGAGATGAAATTAATTCGGTAGGGAGTTTGAAATTACTGACATGTAATTGCTACAGGTGCCTTCAATAACATGTCCCTTTCTGAATGTTGTTGCTTTTAGGTGTGAAGCTACATGTCCCCGTTGCTCTAACTTTCCAAAAAGAAAAATGAATGTGTTATTATTGTCACCAATGCAGTGTGTGCATGTGAATTTTGTGTGAGAGATTATTCTTGTGAAATATCAGTAGGAGTTGTGTAGCTCACCAACTAATTCAATTATGGAACTTGTACTATCTAATGTTGAAACTTCGTTATCAAGTCCTTTCTCCATGTCAAATTCATTATCATTTTGAGGTCAATACTTCTAAATTAATGAAAGAAGGAATTCATCCTTTCGTATTGACTTCTTGTAAAGCTTAAGCCTATGTCCATTAACCAATAATAAGAATCTGATTGCATCAATTGTCTACAATTGGACTGCCCCATTTTGGAATACCTATTGTATCTCATATGGGCCAATCTACCTTGTTTGTAACTTTCCCTTGTAGTCCTTGTATCTAGAGTCAAAAAGAAAATCCCAATCTCCCACATTGAATTCTTTTGTTTTGATAAATTGATCATGTCATTTAGTTCTTTGATTTTAAACAACTTCAGTGTGGTGAATAGCTTCCATTTTGATTTCATTAAGTGCATTCAAGTTATGTAATCTCTCCTTTTGTGCTGATGTCAAGTCCATGTCCAATGGTACTTTTGTCCTAAAAAATTTTTACTCAAATTCTTTAGGAAGAACTAATTTCTTTCCATACACCAACTCATATGGTGTAAACCCTATTGTAGATTTCTAAGTTGTTCTATAGGCCCGAACTACTTTTGGAAGTTTGGCTACCCAATCCTTCTTATGAATTTATATTGTCTTGGTCAAGATGTTCTCAATCTCTCTATTTGTCACTTCTACCTACCTATTGGCTTGAGGATGATAGGGTGTGGAATTTTTGTGTTTGACCTCATACTCTTTAACCAATTTGGTGATTAGCTTTGATGTAAACTGGGGACCTTGGTCTATGACAATTTCCCTTGGCACTCCATACCTTGTGAATATGTATTCATACAATTTTTTTGCCATCCCATCTCTTGCAAACTGCAAAGACTTAACTTCTACCCATTTTGCAAGAAAATTTGTACATACCAGTATATACTCCTTATTGTTTGATGTTGGTGAGATGGGGCTAATGAATTCTAACTCCCATTTATAAAATGGTGTTATTTCCAACTATGGATGCAATGGAATTTTATCCATATTTGTTGGAATTCCCATTCTCTGACACCTAACACAGCTTCTAGTGTACTTTATTGCATTTGTATGAAGAGTTGGCCAATAATAACCAGTATTGAGAATCTTTAGTGTTATTCTTTTTGTTGCAAAGTGTCCCCCATAGGGTTCAACATGGCATGCTATGAGGATATAATAGACCTCATCTTCTCTAATGAATCTTCTCATTATATTATTTGGGCCTATGTAGAATAAGTAACTAGCTATCCATGAGTAGGGAAAACTTTTGTGAACCAATTGTCTCTTTTCTTTAGGTGAGAAATGAGGTGATGTTTGTCTTGCTACTAGATAGTTGGAAATATCAGTAAACAAAGGTGTATGTAGAGATAGAGAAAATAAATTTTCATCTGGGAAGGAATCATCAACAACATCTTCTATTGATTGAGTTGGTAGCTTGGATAGAAAATTTTCAACTACACTTGCTTTACCTAGCTTATCCACTATGGTGATGTCAAATTCTTAGAGTAGTAACAACCATCTAACAAGCATGCCACCAACCACTGGTTTATTCATTAAATATCTGATTATTATGTGATCAGTGTGTATAAACACAGGATATATTGTGATGTAGTTTCTATACTTATTTATTTCATAAACAATTGCCAACATATCTTTCTTTGTCACTGTATAATTGAGTTATGTCCCTTGTAGATTCTTGTTGATATAATGTATGGCATAATCTTTATTGTGTTCCTTCTATCCAAGGACTTCCCCTATAGAAAAATCAAAATCATCTATATGTATTTGGAAAGGTAAGGTCCAATTTGGACCTCTCAAGATAGGTGCTTTGGTTAATGCTACCTTGAGTGCTTTTAAAAATTGTTGAAAAACAATTGTCCACTTAAATTTTGCATCTTTTGTGAGTAAAACAAATAGTGGGGCTGCAAGTTTGCTAAAGTCTTGAATGAATCTTCTATAGTACCCAACATGTCCTAGAAAACTTCTAACATCTTTTTATATTTGAGGCACATGGAGTGTTGAGATTACTTCAATTTTATTGAGATCCACTTGACTTACATATTTTGGCACAAAATTTCCTAGTACAATTCCTTTTGTCATCATCATGAAACATTTTTCATGACTCAATGATAAATTTTTATTTTGACACCTTTTTAGGACCTTCTCTAAGTTACCAAGTGCTTCATCATATGTATCCCCATAAGTTGTGAAATCATCAATGTAGACTTCCATGGAATCATGTGCAAAATCTGGGAACATACTCAATACTGTTGTTTGAAAGTGGCTGGAGCATTTCATAGCCCAAATGGTAGGACATAATAAGCATATGTTCCCCAAGGGCATGTGAAATTTTTCTTACCCTAGTCCTATGGAGCTATCTTAATTTAGTTATAGCCACTAAATCCATCTAGAAAAGAGAAGTACTTCTTTCCTGCTAGTGAATCAAGTACTTGGTCAATAAATGGTAGTGAAAGTGGTCCTTCCTAGTGGCAGCATTTAATTATCTATAATCCAAACACTCTCTGCTTTCCTCCTTTCTTTGGTACAATGACTAAAAGTGGCACCCATTGACTGACAGAAATAGGATAGATGAAGCCTGCATCAATCATTTTTTTGTAATTTCATTTTAACTATATCTCTAAGTGCAGGGTTCATCCTCCTTTGGGGTTGCCTTATGGATTTAAAACCATCATTGATGTATATCCTATGCATACACAAGGTTGGGTCAATCCCCTTCTTGTCATGTTAATCCCATGCAAATTTTGATGTGTGTGCCTTCAACACAGTGGTTAAAGAGGTTTGTTGTGCAACAATTAATTCATTGTTAACATTCAACATTTTACCTAGCATAATTTCCAAAATATTGGATTTTGTTTGAAATGATGAGAGGTAAAGTCATACTATATCTGGGATACATTATTGTGGCAAAAAAGTATGAAAAAGTTGGTAGATTGACTCAGATGAACTAGAAGGGATAACATTCTGCAGAGGATCTTGCAAACATGTCAAGCAAGTCATGTTGTTGCTAGTCCCTACTGCAGTTATTATGTATGATGTTTGCTATTAATTGATCCTCATCTTGGTTGATTAACAAGGGGTTGTGTTCTATAGCCATGAGGATTTGCATGGAATACCAGTCTTCATCATCTAGGGTAGGCCAAATGGTTTGTTCTAGATCTACATGTGGTTGAGTTGGTGGATAAAGGACTAATTTCTTAGTCACATTACCATTAGAGATAATCATATTCCCAAACCTACAACCTATAAATGTATCTGTTGTTGCTAGCCATGGTCTTCCTAGGATGAGGGGATAACCTACAAGATTAGCTTTAGGTTGTAATACCATGAAATCTGCAGGGTACTTCCATGAATTCAGTGTTATGACCAAATCCTCAATGATTCCCTCAAGTTTAACTGTTGACCTATCTTCCAAATATATGATAGTGGTAGGTTTGAGCTCTATTAATTGTAATAGTTGCATTGTATCTTTAATCATCACATTAATATCTACTCCCAAGTTAATCAAGGTGTTTTTAATGAGAGTGTCATTTATCTTGACATCTACTATAGGACTCCCAGGGTCTACATACTTAGAGATAGTTATGTTTCCTAACATAATGTATGTAAGTTTTCCTAAGACATGTATAGTTTGAGGGTCCCTTAATTTTCTATTTGGCTTCTTTAGGCATAGTTCTCTTACTGTATTATTGTAAATAGGTACCTCTTTGATGGCTTGAATGAGGGGGATTTTTATGCAAACATCCTTAATTTAACCTAAAAAATCAGTTTCAACTTGTGTTTGATACCATTGAATAGCTAATCTCTCAGGAAATGGAGGCTTTGGACTTGAATTGGTTTGGTTAACCTAATTTGGCATAGGCTCCCTAGGTGGATTATTTGAGATCTCTACTAGGGGTTCCTCATCATCCAACTCAATTATTTGATGGGATGATGGCCCAACCAATTATTTCCCTGATCTGAGGTGGACATCACTCACCTCTAACCCATAAGTAGGGTATTGAATAGCTTTGTTAGTATAGACCCGCTAAACAAGCTTGTTATTTGGGTTAGGTGTAGGTTGGGCTAGCAGCTAAGGTGCTCTAGGTGGCTATGGTGATGGATTTGTTGGGTTTGGAATAATGGCTTATTGTTGTGGATGCAAGCACTACTGTGGATACTAGTAATTCATGTTTTGGTTTTTCCATTGTCGGCCTCTTTGCCATTGTGGCTGCCATTGGTTTTTTTGAGGTGGCCATTGAGAATTGTAGTTAGGTCCTTGAAATTTTTGTTGTGGCCACTTGTTCTGTTATTGTTGGTTCCAATTTGGTTGAGGATTTTTCCATTGGTTTTGTGGATTTTCCTAAGGATGAGGGTTACAACTAGAGAAATTTTAATTGCTACTAGGAAATGACATGTTGTAATTCAAAGGGTCTGAAGGCATACCTTGTCTTGACTTGTCCATCTTCATCTTCTTGTGCATGAAAGTTTGGTTTCCCTGGTCTGTCCTCAATTATACTTGCCACTCTTTTGCATTTGCAATTAGCTTTCTTCTGTCTACAATGTGGGTAGTTTTCTGTAAGGGTCACCTTTGCTTCTTCTTGCTTTTTATTTATATCCAAAGTATCCAATTATGTAGCCAAATGGATAATAATATCCTCCTTCACATTAGATAGAAGATTACTCAATTCAACTATAGATACTCCATTGGATTATTTGTTGATGGAGGATGTCCTATCTCCTCTAACCTTCTTTGTGAATGACCTTGAATAATTATTGCATGCATTGAAAATTATCTCCTCAAATGATGCATGAGAAATATCTCCTATCCTAGTGAGGTTAAGTGCATCCATACAATCCTCATTAATCCCCCTCAAGAATATCATCTTTAAAGACTCATCAGAGAGTCTATTTTGGTGGGATTTCTTAAGGAAAAACTAGAACCTTTCCATTTAGTCTTCCAAAGATTCATGTCCTCCTTTTGTGAAATCCAAAAGATGTCATCTCTCTTTCTATCAATTCATCTACAGTAGTCTTGGTGCTTCTCCAAAAAATCTATCTTCATGGAATTCCAATTAGGAATAGTATCTCTTCCTATACCCATGAACCGTCTCAGAGTAGCATCCTTCAGTATTGCTAGAAATAGTTTCAACCTATGTGCATCTATTGTGCAATAATAACTTCTACAAAGCACATCAAACTCAAACAAGAAGGTATATGGGTCCTCAGTGACCAACCCATAGAAGACAAGAAATGTTGAAGGAGGTATATTCTTCAAGGTAGTTGCTCTCTTGGTTGGTAATGGGGAATTCAAAGGTTACATGCTTTGGTGGGTCATCCACTGCTACATCACCCATGGTTTGGAAGGTCTCCTATGTATCTGTAGTGGATGTTGGTGTTAGGGAAAGTTCTTCTTTAGGAATACCCTCACTCTATTCACTTTGATCACCAATTTCCTTTGTAGCTTTGTGTATTAAGGGGAGAAATCTTCCCAAAGAATCTTGTTTCCTCTACATACAATAGTTGTGACTTCTTGTGTCAATGGATCTTGCACAATATTAGTAAAACATTCTAGTAATGTTGGATTAAAACCTAATTATCTTAATATTGGAAATAAAACACTAAACTATAAAAGCTTTGAAATAACACAAAAGAATCTTGAATGTAGCACCATCCTCGAAAATGATACCAAAATGTGATGCCCAACTAATGCTCATTCAACTTGGTGTTAGACACACAATTCAGAGGTGGTTCCTAGCTAAACAGTTCACTAAAACCCTCACAAGGTTGCATTTAATTATCAACTAGGGCTATGCAAACTTTTGATGATGTTGGAACTATATGTGTGTGAATTCTTGGTCTACACCTGCTCCAACATGATCAAACATTAGTCAATAAACAAATCTATAATAAACATTCCCCATGAAATTCATTCAAATACAATGAACAAGAAAACAAAGTAAAATATCCAATAGAAGCTAATGAAATCTTATTCAAAACATTCAAACCAGCATCTCATTGGGGAATTGGTGCTTCTTTGATGTGGAAAGAAGCCAAAGATTGATGATAATTGTGTGCTCCTTGATGAAAATTGTCAATAACCTTGCTATGGATGATGAAATCTATGAAAACTTGAATGAAAATGTGGATGAACTTGCTCAAATCTATAGACAGTAATCTTGCATAACATTGTGGATCCCAAATCAATAGAGAAGTCCTCTATTTATAGGAAAGAAGGATGGAGAAAAGAGAAATAGGAAGAATGTGGGATTAATCTTGAACCAATGGCAATGTTCCACTTTTCAACATGTTATTGAAGAGAGGTGGAGCACATTTTCAACAATGTGCAAGTTAATGCATGTAGGTGGATTTTGAAATTCAAAAAATGACTTGGAGGAAGAGTTGTAAGATGAGTTAATGCCAAGTTGGCTCAAGAAAAAGGACATGTAAGAGCCTTAAATGCCATCTTGGAGGACAAAATTCCTTTGGGAGGGAGATTTCAAATTGGTGGAATATTCCAAGAATATGCCACATTTGAATGGAAATAGAAGAATTAATAAATCAAATAAATTTATTTGTATCTGCAAGTTGCAAAATCTAAAGGATTTGAGGATTAGCATTAGAAGTTAATTAATGATTAATTAACTTAGATGAAGTTAGTTTGATTTGACATTTGATTTAGATATTTAGATTTATTTAAATCAAATAAGAGGATAGTTGGGAGATTTTAATTAAATAAAGTTAATTTATTTAATTACAAAGAGGACATTAGGATTTGATCAAATAAAAATTGATTTATTTAATCGGAGAGGAAACATTAGAATTTAATTAAATAAAGTTGATTTATTTAATCACATAGGAATTTTGATGAATTAATTAAATAAAGATTACTTAATGAATTGGTTAGTAAAGGAATGATTAAGGAAGAGTCGGTGTTAGTGAATCAGAGTTGACTACACGATATCAATTAGTATAATTTATGTGTCTACATTTTTCCCCTCTTTGAAGCAATGTACCTACTGCGTTGGTTCAAAGAATAACCTTGCCAAGATCAAAATTCAAAACAAAATTGATTTTTTCAGATGCCCCAACGGAAAGAAGTATACTAGTACACTTCTCCCTCGAGAGATCGAGAGAAAATTTTGATTTGAGGGTCGATCTCATGACAAAGAGGTTCAATATGGGCGTATGGATGGTTATGATGATGATGCAAATAAGATAGTTTATGAGATGCTTAGAAAAACCAATCTATATTATGGTGCAATGATGGAAATGCAATGCATGTGAAATAATATGAATGATATGTAGCATGCTAACGGTTTGTGGATGTAGGATGGATTAGCGTGAAAGAAGATAGAAGAATGAGAGGGATCAACCCTTGATTTTGAGAAGATGTAGAAGTCCAACAAGTCTATGAGTTGTTGAGACTTTATTAGATATGATGATGAATGATGATGATGTTTTTCTTATCAGGGATTGGAGATGTAAAGAGCTTACTTACCTTATGTTTGATAATACACAGATATGATGCATCAAGGTATAAAGAACTAGGATGGTGTTGTACCTAGTGTGATGGACTTTGACTCGACAATCAAATAGGAGTATCCTTTTTCACACCTAACATACGAAAACCTTACTAGGATGTACTTTAGATATTTCAAACATCTCAGACCAAAACACGGAAAGGTATAACCTATCAATGCAATAGTCAACAAGGTTCCCAAAACGCCTTCCATACATACCTAACAAAGCAAGTATTTGCCAAGTTATAATACAAGAACATCCAACAAGCACAACAAATAAAATATAATGATCAATGCCCCATTCCTTTCTCTCTAAATCATTTTGATTAGACATCATTGAGAGGTCATTGGAACAAGTGCAATAGGATAAATCAACAAGACAAAGATCAAGTAAACAAACAAGTCAATGTTCTCCATACCTCTAGCCAAGACTAAATTATGGTGATGCCTGATGTTGATGTCCATTGTAGGAAGGATGCATCCTAGGACATGATGTTATCAAATGATTTTTGGATTGACTGGATAATAGGCTATTAGTACTAAGAGTTAACCAACTTGTTTACCTACTGACCTAGACTTGAGACCTTTGACATTTGAGTTTTGACTTTTGAACTGCTAGACCTGTTTCCAATTGTTTTACCAAAGGTTGAGGATGACGATGATTTATTATGAGTGGATGTTTATTGCGAGTGGATGTTTATTGTGAGTGAATGTGAAATGGGATGGATGGATTTTTGGTTTTTTTGAATGTTTTTGAAGTTTTGAAATGTTTTGAGGTTTTTTTTGGTATTTTCAAGATGTTTTACAAATGTTTTAATTTTCAAGTTTTCCAATGTTTTTAGTGTTTTTTGAGATTCTTACCAAGAACCTAACCTAAAGACCTATCCTAGGGGCCTCAGGGGCTGATCAAAGATTATCCTTTCCTACATTATACATGAAAAGACCACGTAGTTGACTGACACAAACTTGTTTATTGATGAAGATACGAACAAATGGATTGTCAGTTTATTATGACAGACTCTTAAAGGACTGACCTAAGTGTCTCAGGGGATGATAAAAGATCAACCTTTCCTATGTTCAGAGCTTAGAGACCTGTATTTTGACAAGATGACTCTATTTTTTGACTTTTTTTGACTTTTTGACCTTTTTTTAGATTTTGGATGTTTTTGGTTTTTCTAATTTTTTTATGTTTTTGGATTTTCTGATTTTAAGGAAGACTTCAAGAATACACATGAATCTAATCTGATGTAGAAATAAGAACATGCCCCCAGCGTAGTGGGATAGACTACTCTGATATAGGCAAGAAAAACTGAGGAATCATGATACAAACACAGGATCAAGCTATGATGTGGACGCAAACGGGTGATGGATGGAGATATGGAAGTGTGATGGGTGAATGATGCAAAACAAGCCATAGAGATCATGGTGGATGGAAAATGCTTATTTACACAAGGTGCTTGTTTTCCAGGTTTTCACCAAGGTACTTGCCCAAAGCACCACCGAAGTGGTTTTCACTAGAGGATGATTTTTTTTTACTATTTTCAATCCTTTTTCTGATTTTTTTTAGATTTTTTAAGTTTTTTAATTTTTTTGGATTTTTTTGATTTATACCTTGCAAGTTTAGGCATAAAAATTTTTGAGATGGGAGTTATTGATAGGCTCCTATATAAGTTCACCTTCTAGTGTTGATAACTGATATGCTTTTGATTTGTAGCTCGTTGTGATGATGAAGGGCCCCAACCAATTGGGTTCAAAGTTGCCCTTGTTGTCTGGATTTGGTACATTTTTCTAATTCTCCTTCAATATGAGCTCTCCAAATTAAAGGTCTGACTCCTGATCTTCTTATTGTAGCTTCTCTTGAGATGGTTCTGATAGACTTGCAAATGGTTTAAGGCATCCTTGCGCCGCTCATCCAATAGCTCCAGCTCGTTCACCCATGATACCCAATATTCTTCATCTGTAATGAGGTTCTGCAATGATATTCTTAAGGATGGGAGCTCGATCTCAATGGGAAGGATGGCTTCTAATCCATAGACCAGGGAGAATGGGGTTGCACCTGTAGGCATGTGGATACTTGTTCAGTAGGCCCATAAGGTGAGATTTAGCTGTAGGTGTTAGTCACAACTAGCGTCACTGACTGTTTTCTTCAGGATTTTCAAGATGGTCTTATTGGTAGCCTAAGCTTGGTCATTTCCTTGAGGGTAGTATGGAGTGGATAAGCGATGTTGGATATTGAATTTTTGGCATAGGTCTTGAACATCCTATTTTTTGAAAGGTTTTTTGTTATCTGAGATAATAGCTTGAGGAACACCGTAGCAACAATTTAGGTAGTTCAAGATGAACTTGGAAATCTATTTTCCTATAATATAGGTCATGGGAATGGCCTCTACCCACTTTGTGAAGTACTTAGTGGTGGTGATAATGAAATTATGTCCACTAGATGAGGTGGGGGTGATTTTACCAATGAGATCAAACCCCCATTGTGAAAAGGGCCAAGGTGTAATGATTGGGTGGAGCTCCTGAGTTGGTGCATGGATGAGATCCCCATGTTGTTGACACTGCACACATTTTCGGACATAGTCATGAGCTTCTCTTTCCATTGTAGGCCAATAGGACCCAATCCTCAACAATTTATTAGCCAAGGTCATACCACTTGAATGTGACCCACAAATGCCATTGTGTACCTCAGTTAAAGCAGTCAAAGCTTCCTACACATTAAGGCATCGTAACAAGGTTCCCTCAATAATTTTATGGTATAAGGTGTCTCCTAAGATAACAAAGCGAGATGACTTCTTGACAAATGTTCTTTTAAGGTTCGGGGTGATATCAGCGAGGAGGAATCCTATTCTCAAGTAGGTGTATATATCATGATACTAGGGATCATCGGGACCAATGATTTCACACACGAATTCAGACTCTAGTACCTCGAATTCCGGTAAGAGAAGTAGCTCTACAAGGAATTCTTGCTTAGGGATGTTGTGTGGGATATCCAGTAGCAATCCAATTGTTGCCATAGCATCTGTTGCCCTATTGTTTTCTCTTGTTATTTTCTCAAATGTGATGTCAATGAAGGAATCTTTGAGGTTTTCCAACAATTTCTTGTATGGAGTCAACTTTTCATCTTTCATTTGGTAGTCATCATTGACCTGGTTGATGATTAGCTACAAATCCCCATAGACTTTGAGTGCCATGATTTGCCATTGTACTACAATTATGAGCCCTATGACAAGAGCCTCATATTCTGCAATGTTGTTTGTACAAGGAAAATATAGCTTGTATGACTTTGGTATGCAATCTCCTTGTGGTGTAATGAAGAATATTCTAGCTCCTTGCCCATGTTGTGTGTAGGATCCATCAAAATACATTTTCCAGTGATTTGCTATGCTTACGTTAAATTTAGACTCATCAGGGAATTTTGATACAAGCGGGTTCTCTAAATACATCGGTGCTTCTGCTACTTGATCTACAATCGCGTGTCCTTTAATGGCCTTCCACTCTACATACTCAATGTCGTGTTATGTCAGGATCATGACCCATTTAGCTATTCGCCCTGTGAGCATTGCTTTAGAAAGCAGATACTTGAGAGGATCTATCTTGGAAATGAGTTTTATTTGATGTGCTACCATATAGTGTCTGAATTTTTGTGCTACGAACACCACTGCTAGGCAAGCTTTCTCAATGGATGTGTAATTTAGCTCATGCCCTACCATGGTCCTACTGATGTAGTAAATAGTTCTCTCCTTCCCATTTTTACCATGTTGAGCTACGAGAGCACCAAGGGCTACCACTGTTGCTAATATATATAGGATCAAGGGCTTGCCTGGAATCGGTGGCATGAGAACTGGTGGTGTGAGCAAGTACTCCTTGATCTTATTGAAAGCTTGATCACATTTCTCATCCCATTTGTATGCTACCCCCTTGTGGAGTAGATGAGAATATGGGATAGCCTTGTTTTCCAGTTGTGCTATAAATCGGCGGATGGATTGGAGTCTTCCCTGTAAACCCCTTAATTTCTTTAATGTCCTTGGTGCCTCCATCTCAAGAATTTCTTTGACTTTGATGGGGTCTATCTTGATTCCTCTCATAGATACAATGTACCCTAGTAACTTTCCCGATTGTACCCCAAAGACACACTTTTTTGGATTTAGTCTGAACTTGTACTCTTCTAGCCTATCAAAGATAGAGCTTAGAGCTGGTATGTGATCCCGAAACTTCTTTGATTTAGCTAATATGTCATCTGCATAGTCTTCCATAGTTTTGTGAATCATGTCATCAAATATTAGCATAATAGCTCTTTGATAGGTGGCTCCTACATTTTTCAACCCAAATGGCATCATGTTCTAGCAATAGGTTCCCCGTGGACAAGTGAAAGTTATTTTGTGTTGATCATCTTTGGCTATCATGATCTGGTTGTACCCTGAGAATCCATCCATTAGTGATAGAATTTCATGTCCTGTTGTCATATCCACAATCATATTTATGCTTGGGAGAGGGAAATCATCCTTGGGACATGCTTTGTTTAGATCAAATCAGTGCAGATACAGATTCCCCCAGTGGGATTTGAAATAGATACAAGATTTAAAACCCACTCTGGATAATCAATTTGTCATATGAAGCTAACATCAAGGATTTTCTATAATTCAAGTTTAACCAGTAAAGCTATTTTTGAATGCATCTTTCTTAGTTTTTGTCTTATTTTCTTTGCTTCTAGATAGACAACTAGATGGTGAACCATAACTTCTTGATCAAGACCAGGCATGTAGGCATAGTTCCATGCAAATTTTACCTTTCTTTCCCTTAGAAAAGAAGCTAGGAGTTCTCGTTCTTCTGTCAAAAGTGATTCTGCATAGAAGGTTATATGTGGCTTTTCTTTTGTTCCCAAGTTAACCAAATTGCACTTCTCTGCTAAGACTGCTAACTTCTCCTCATGAATAGCACTAAGGGGAAGATTGAATCCCTCATCCTTTGGTGCCTTAGAGAGGTTTTCACCATTTGATGCATCCTTTTTTTTAACTATTTTTGGGTCTAAGAGTGCCACAGTGTGGTTTTCACTATAAGACCTAGATATTATTCTTAAATTTTCACTTTTGCAACTGAAGGATTCAATCATTTCCCCATAATAGGAATGTTTTTCTAGCTCAATGTTGAATCCAGCTTTGTGATCTCCATATGGTATCGTATCCTACAATCCCATGAATTTTGAGAGAGCCTCATCATTTTTGAACGTGTCTAAAATTGGTGGTCCTTGTTGGTCGTAATCGATGAGTTGGGATAGACTAAGTTTAGCTCATGGGTTTGGTTGCTTGACTCAAAAGATAGGGTACTAATCATCAAAAGGAAGGAATCCTCGAATAGCATGGGTAATTTAGTGAGGGGGTCCTCAAAAGGGTAAGTAATTGATAATGGAACTAAGGGGGGAGATTTGAATTTTATAACCGGGGCACCTTTGCCAAGTATGGTTAACTTTGGAGGAGTACATCCAAGGCCAAGATTCCTTATATGCTTCTCAAGAATGATAGGTTCTAGAACACCATTGTCATTTTTCCCTAGCTTCTTACTTTTATTATAACCCCATCCTTGCATTATATGTAGTCCTTTGCTATTATCATTCATGGGAAGATCAGGCACGTGCCTTTCATCTTGATACAATAGACTTGACATGTCCTTTTTGTCCACCACTTCCCAACTTAGGTCCCCCCAACATTTCAATCTGGAGGGGTATGCTTTAAAATATTGGGCTAAAGTGTCAATTGTTTGAGGTTGTCCATGGGACCGAGGAGATTGAGGTAACTCTCCTATCACAAAGGCACTTTTCTTCATTTTGTAATCCCCACACCCATTGTCTTGGATAATGACCTTGATATCAAAGATGTCATGAATGGCGGTTGTCTTTGTCTCAAAAGTGGAGGCTAAGGTAGATGGGTCTACATATGGAGTCATAGGGCCTTCATCATTCTTTGGAACTTGGGGGACTTTGTATTACTTGGCTTCAAGATTTTTACAATAACAAAATGGATCGGGAACACCATGGATTGTGACCACTTGATTTTGATAGGGAAACTTGACACATTGATGGAAGGTAGATGTAACTGCTTGCATTCCATGAATCCATGGTCACCCTAGGAGGATATTATAAGGTAAATCAAGACTAAGGACCTGACATGTAGTTTCCATGATGGTTGGCCCTACTTGTATAGGGAGTTGAATAGTGCCTTGAGACACTCTCTCCTGATCATAATATGCCCTTATTTTAATACCTTTACCTTTTTCAATGACGTCCTCAGAGAATCCCAAATTCTTTATTAGCTTGAGAGTACAGATATTCAAACCTGCACCCCCATCCACCAAAACTCTTTTGACTTTATTCTTATGGACCAAGACCTCGAGATAGAGTGTGCGGTTATGAGATGGTTGTGTTGGGAGGTCCTGATTAGAAAATGTTAAGAGATGTGGTGTGGCAATGTGTCTGACCATATCTTGGAACTGATTACATCAAGATCTGTGGGGATAGTGGATGAAGCCAATGCTTCCTCTAGGATCTTCCTATGTGCGGGTGAGATCTTCAATAACTCCATGATGGAGATCTGAGTGGGGGTTCTTTTCAGCTAGTCCAAGAAATTATAACCATTGGGAATGGATTTTGGATTAGAGGTTGATGCCTTGGATGGTTGTGATGGTCTAGAAATGGTAACCTTGCCACCACGTGTTGTGACTCCATAATTGGCTTTGGCTCCCTTAATGTTAACAACAGTGACCCATTCATCTAAGGATGCAACAACATGATCGTAAACATGGTTTACATTTCCATACTTTGTCTTTCCATTGTTGTTCCCTTTATTGTGATCTAGCATCAGATTCATGTATATCTTAAGGTCTTTATTTCCTGCAGGTTGTTCAACGTTTATTGTTCTGTCATCGATAAGGTCTTGGATCAAGTTTTTCAGTCTCATGCAATTGGCTATCGTGTGCCCCTTGATTTTATGAAAATTGCAAAGGAGATTTTCATTATACCATGGTGGTTTCACTTTGGGCTCCTGATAATTCTCATAAACAGGGATTTTAATGAGATTCTCTTGAACCAATTTTTTCATGACAAATTCGATTGATTCCCCAAGGGGTGTGTATTTCGCTTGGGGGGATACTTGTTTCATGGAGGTGGTACCCCTTGATTATTTAGATTGTTGATCACTTGATTATTGGGTGGTTGTGATACTGTGTTGGCTTGTGTGTTGTTTTGCTTATTGGTTTGTGGTTGTTGATATGTTAGCGTGTTTTGCCTTGGGGCATTCATGACCATTTTGGCATCAATGAAACCATCATTAGTGGAATTATTGTTCTTTGCCCATGTGTGAGGTTTTTCATTATAATTGGTTTATGATAGGTTATCTTGATAAGTGGGTGTCCCCCCTTGTGCAATAAGGGCTCTTTCGATATTGAGTGCCTTAGGGATCAACTGGTCGTATGTGGTGATGCATTGCATTTTTAGATGGAAGGACAAGGTTCCTTCAAGATTAGTGATGATGGTGCAAATTTTTTATTCTTCTAGCATGGTCCACTTGCTCCTATTGGCCTTGGATTGCCATCATTGTAAGAAGGTTGTGAATGTTTCCCCCTTAGCTTGTTTGAGATCAGATAGTTCCTCTAGATTCACATCCATACCAATGTTGAATGCATAGTTCTATATGAATGCATCCACAATTTCTTGGAACTTTTTGATTCTAGGAGGAAGGCGAGAGAACCATTCCATTGTTGGTCCAACCAGACTTTGAGGGAATAGTCACATTAGATAAGTGTCTTCGTATGAAACTTCCATGCAATGTACCTGAAATTCCCTGATATGATCTTTAGGATTTCCCATCCCATGATATTTGTCAAATTTAGGGATTTCAAATCCTTTTGGGAATGGAACCATCGCAATGCTTTTGTCAATTGGATAAGGGCACAAATTGCTGCTTGTTTTTGTTTTCTTCCTGATTGTACCCCAAAGACACACTTTTTTGGATTTAGTCTGACCTTGTACTCTTCTAGCCTGTCAAAGATGGAGCTTAGAGCTGGTATGTGATCCTGACGCTTCTTTGATTTATCTAATATGTCATTTTCATAGTCTTCCATAGTTTTTTGAATCATGTCATGGAAGATTAGCATCATATCTCTTTGATAGGTGGCTCCTGCATTTTTCAACCCAAATGGCATCATGTTCCAGCAATAGATTCCACATGGACAAGTGAAAGTTGTTTTGTGCTGATCATCTTTGGCTATCATGATCTAGTTGTAGCCTGAGAATTTTTCCATTAGTGATAGAATTTCATGTCTCGTTGTCATATCCACAATCATATCTATGTTTGGGAGAGGGAAATCATCCTTGGGACATGCTTTGTTTAGATCAAGTCAGTGCGAATGCAGATGCCCACAATGGGCTTTGAAATAGATACAAGATTTGAAACCCACTCTAGATAATCAATTTTTCGTATGAAGCCAACATCAAGGAGTTTATGAAATTCAAGTTTAACCAGTAAAGCTATTTGTGGATGAATCTTTCTCAATTTTTTTATTCTCGGCTTCACTTCTGGATAGATAGCTAGATGGTGAACCACAACTTTTGGATCAAGACCAGGCATGTTAGTGTAGGTCCATACAAAGTTTACCTTTCTTTCCCTTAGAAAATTAGCTAGGAGTTCTTGTTCTTCTGCCAAAAGTGATTCTCCATAGAAGGTTATATGTGGCTTTTATTTTGTTCCTAGGTTGACTGGATTGTACTTCTTCGCTAAGACTATTGACTTCTCCTCATGAATAACACTAAGGGGAAGATTGAATCCCTCATCCTTTGGTGCCTCAAATAGGTTTTCACCATTGGATGTGTCCTTTTTTTTTACTATTTTTGGGTCTGAGAGTGCCACAGTGTGGTTTTCACTATAAGACCTAGATATTATTCTTAAATTTTCACTTTTGTGACTGAAGGATTCAATCATTTCCCCATAATAGGAATATTTTTCCAACTCAATGTCGAATCCAACTTTGTGATCTCCACATGGTATTGTATCCTACAATCACATGAATTTTGAGAGAGCCTCATCATTATTGAATGTGTCTAAAATCGGTGGTCCTCGTTGGTCATAATCAATGAGTTGGGGATAGACTAAGTTTAGCTCATGGGTTTGGTTGCTTGACTCAAAAGATAGGGTACTAATCATGAGAAGGGAGGAATCCTTGAATAGCATGGGTAAGTCAGTGAGAGGTTCCTCAAAAGGGTGAGTAATCGATACCGGAACTGAGGGGGAAGCTTTGACTTTTCTAACCGGGGCACCTTTTCCAAGTATGGTTAACTTCAGAGGAGTTCATCCAAGGCCAAGATTCCTTATACGCTTCTCAAGAATGATAGGTTCTAGAAGACCATTGTCATTTTTCCCTAGTTTCTTGTTTTTATTATAACCCCATCCTTGCATTATCTGCAGTCCTTTGCTATTATCATCCATGGGAAGATTAGGCACGGGCCTTTCATCTTGATACAAAAGACTTGATATGTCCTTTTCGTCCATCACTTACCAACTTAGGTCCCACCAACATCTAAATTTGGAGGGGTTTACTTTGAAATTTTGGGTTGAAGTTTCAATTGGTTGAGGTTGTCCATGGGACCAAGGAGATTGAGGTAAATCTCTTATCACAAAGGCACTTTTCTTCACTTTGTAATCCCCACACCCATTGTCTTGGATAATGACCTTGATTTAAGAGATGTCAGGAATGGCGAGTGTCTTTGTCTCAAAAGTGGAGGCTAAGGTAGATGGATCTACATATGGATTCATAAGGCCTTCATCATTCTTTGGAAGTTGGTGGACTTTGTATTACTTGGCTTCCAGGTTTTTACAATAATAAAATGGATCGGGATCACCATGGACTGTGACCTCTTGATTTTGGTAGGGAAACTTGACACATTGATGGAAGGTAGATGCAACTGCTTGCATTCCATGAATCTATGGTCACCCCAGGAGGATATTATAAGGTAAATCAAGATCAAGGACTTAGCATGTAGTTTCCTTGATGGTTGGCCCTACTTGTATAGGGATTTGAATAGTTCCTTGAGACACTCTCTCCTAATCATCATATGCCCTGATTGTAATACATTTACCTTTTACAATGACATCGTCAGAGAATCCCAGATTCTTTATCAGCTTGAGAGTATAGATATTTAGACCTGCACCCCCATCCACCAAAACTCTTTTCACTTTATTCTTATGGACCAAGACCTCAAGATGGAGTGTGTGGTTATGAGATGGTTGTGTTGGGAGGTCTTGATCAAAAAATGTTAGGAGATGTGGTGTGGTTATGTGTCCAACCATAGCTTGGAACTAATCTGCATCAAGATCTGTGGGGATAGTGGATGAAGCCAATGCTTCCTCTAGGATCTTCCTATGGGTGAGATCTTCAGTAACTCCATGATGGAGATCTGAGTGGGATTTCTTTTCAGCTGTTCCAAGACATTATAACCATTGGGAATGGATTTTGGATTAGAGGTTCACACCTTGGATGGTTGTGATGGTCCAAAAATGGTAACCTTGCCACCACGTGTGGTGACTCCACAATCAACTTTGGCTCCCTTGACGTTAACAATAGTGACCCATTCATCTAAGGATGCAACAACATGATCGTAAACATGGTTTACATTTCCATAATTTGTCTTTCCATTGTTGTTCCCTTTATTGTGATTTGGCATCGGATTCATGTATATCTTAAGGTCTTGATTTCCTGTAGGTTGTTCAACATTTATTGTTCTGTCATCGATAAGTTCTTGGATCAAGTTTTTTAGTCTCATGCAACTGGCCATCGTGTGCCCCTTGATTTTATGAAAATCGCAAAGGTGATTTTCATTATACCATGGTGGTTTCACTTTGGGCTCCTGATAATTCTCATAAATGGGGATTTTAATGAGATTCTCTTGTACCATTTTTTTTATGAAAAATTCGATTGATTCCCCAAGGGGTGTGTATTTTCGCTTGGGGAGATACTTGTTTCTTGGAGGTGGTCCCCCTTGATTATTTAGATTGTTGACCACTTGATTATTGGGTGGTTGTGATACCGCGTTGGCTTGTGTGTTGTTTTGGTTATTGGTTTGTGGTTGTTGATATGACTGCATGTTTTGCCTTGGGGCATTCATGACCACTTTGGCGTCAACGACACCATCATTAGTGATATTCTTGTTCTTTGCCCATGTGTGATGGTTTTCATTATAACTGGTTGATGAGTGGTTGTCTTGATAAGTGGGTGTCCTCGTTGTGCCATAAGGGCTCTTTTGATATTGAGTGCCTTGGGGATCAACTGGTCATATGTGGTGATGCATTGCATTTTTAGATGGAAGGACAAGGTTCCTTCAAGATTAGCAATGATGGTGCAAATTTGTTATTCTTCTAGCATGGTCCACTTGCTCCTGTTGACCTTGGATCGCCATCGTTGTAAGAAGGATGTGAATGTTTCCCCCTTAGCTCTTTTGAGAGAAGATAGTTCCTCTAGACTCACATCCATGCCAATGTTGAATGCGTAGTTCTGTATGAATGCATCCATAATTTCTTGGAACTTTTTGATTTTGGGAGGAAGGTGAGAGAACCATTCCATTGTTGGTCCAGCCAAACTTAGAGCGAATAATCACATTAGATAAGTGTCGTCATATGCAATTTCCATGCAATGTACCTGGAATTCCATGATATGATCTTTAGGATTTCCCGTCCCACAATATTTGTCAAATTTAGGGATTTCAAATCCTTTTGGGAATGAAACCATTGCAATGCTTTTGTCAAATGGATAAGGGCACAAATTTCTTGTTGTTTTCATTGTCTTCCCTGATTGGAGGTCTAGCACTTGTTGTGAGAGCAATTTGATTTGTGCAGACACATCATTTTGGGGATCAGGTGGTGGGATGAATGAGTTTTGAGGTGGTTTGATCATTTGAGTGATGGGTGGGTTATTTTGGGTGTTTGTGGGAGGCGGTTGCAAACTTTGTTGTGTGATCAAGGCAAGTTGATATGCCTGGAATTGTTGTTGTGCCAACAACACTTGTTGTTGGTCTTATTGTTGTTGTGCCAACAATGCTTGTTGTTGGTCTTGTTGTTGTTGTGCCAACAATGCTTGTTGTTGGGCTAGTAATTAGGCTACTTCTTGTTGTGCTTGGTACTGTTGCAAAGCTTAATGATATGCTTGTTGCTGAGCTATTTGATAATGTGCTTGTGGGATTTATATTGGGCTTGTACCTGAGCTTGAGCTTTTTGGGTGGCTTGTGCGACTTGTGCAGCTTGTGCTTCTTGCGCAGCTTGGGCAGCTTAGGTAGCTTTTTGTTGTTGCAATAAAGCTTGGGCTTCAGCCTGTTGTGCTTGTTGCACGGCTTGTTGTGTTTGCGCTTGTTGGGAGGCTTGTTGTGCAGCTTGCGTAGCTTTTTGATTTTGAAATTGTTGAAGTTCCTTTTGATAGGCTTGTTGGGCAGCTTGCAGTGAGATGTTGTATTAGTTTTCCATGTTTGGTTTTGGTGGTGGAGGCAGAGGGTTTGGAATAATGTGAGATGTTGTGATGAGATTTTATTGAGGTGGTTGTTGAGGTGTCGTAGGATTGATGATAGGGGTTTGTGTGGTAGATGGTGTGGTGGATATGCTAGGTCCTTAGGAGATCACATTTATAGATGGTACAGTGATTGATTGTGTCATTTGGATTGGTGCCACCTGGTGTTGCAATATCGGTGGCATGATCAGAGGATTTGGTATGTTGATTTGATTCAAGATTGGGGGATTTTTTTGATTTTGTTGATTGAGGATTGGTAAAGGGGGTTTCCCTAAACCAAAAAATGGTGGGAAGATGGGTGGTGTGTTCCCTTGAGGAAATGATGATGACGAGGGATCAAAGATTCCCCCTTGTCCAAATAATCCACCTTCTCCTTGTGAGGTCATGGGAGAGATACTTGTGTTTTAAGAGGATATGTCAGTTTTGCAGTGAAAGTGGATGGATTATTGGTGTCATGAAAGATGAGTGGAACATATGGGTGTTGTGGATCTTGAGGGACGGATTGACCCAAGATGGTGTTTGCATCCAATCCTTGGTTATTTACAAGGGGATTTGTTTGAAGAGCATGAAGCAATGAACTCCCCTTAGTAACTATGGGTTGACTTGGAGCATGAGATGAAATTGGTTGTGGTATGGGTTCAATGATGCTTTGAAAGGAAGGTGTGAATGAGACCGGTGGCATAATCCCAAGAGGTTTCTCCACAATAGTGATTACATCATAATCCAAAGGGAGTTTAGCCCCCTCTTTAGCCAATTCCAACATGTATTGTGAAGGATTAAATCTCATCATTGTGTTGACAATTTTATGAGTTTCAAGATTTTGAACCATTTCTATGATTTCATCTTCGATCATCCCTAAGACATTGTTGGTGATATCCTCCACTTGGAAACCTCTCTCTTAAAGATCTTGTGGAAGTTGAGGAAGATTGAGTGGGGGATTGCTAGATTTGATGGGGTTGATTTCAGGTGCAGTTTGACTCAAGTCACTTGAAGTGGATGTTTCTTTTTTTGTTTCAATGTTCTTCTTGTGTTGAGATCTAGTTTGGACCATAAAATAAAGATCATTTTTTAGGAATATGGGAGGTGAAACTCTAACTTCTTAGATTGGTCTAAAAATTAGGTACAAAAAAGAAAGTCTAAGATGTTAAGGATCAAAGAGTGATGATGAAATAATGAAAGATTGATGATGCGAATGATTGAATTCTTAAAGAACCTTGGAGGGATATACTTGAATTTAGGACTTTTGGATTTTATTTGGATTTTATTTTGACTTGACTTGGATTTGATTTTGATTTGATTTGGATTTCATAATGAACTCATAAACTCCAAGAGGTTAGATGTTGTCTTGGAATAAACTTGTCCACAAGGTGATAATTTAACTAAGTGTATGAAGAAGGATGCATCCACACGCACTTATTCAAATAGGAGGATTTTGATTTAAAGGATTTTCCAAAAGTCTAGTATGAAGGATTTTTTCCAAAATTTCTAAGAGTTGTTTGTGAGATGGTTTTTTATTGATGTTTGAGGATCGATAAGAGTGTTGATTTTGATCCTAAGTGAACTTAGAGACTTTTTCATAAGGATTCAAAATAGAAATTGAAACATAAAACTAAATGCTAGTTTCCACTCTCCTCATGAATAGGAGGTGAACGAGTCTTTGCAACATAAACTTTAATTAAAAGCAACAAAAAAAGAGAAGTAGAAACATGACTTGCTCAAACGATTTGAACAGAGACATAGTCAAACTGTCATGTGATCCCAATGGTATTGACCCTTTCTTCCTCTGTTGTGTTTATTTATTGTCTCGGTGACTCACAATTCGACCTCTTCAATGATCACCTTCACTTATTCTAGAAATGTTTCACGTTCATCAATTTGGACTCTCCATTGCTACTCATGATCCTTTCGTTGTGGGATAAGCTTCCCAGTTGTTTTGGGTTACAATATGCTCGCTCTAGCTTCTGGGCTGCAAGAATTTAGTTCATCTAATATATACACACTACTAATAACCATAAATTAAACATATACTCATACTACATTCCATACACATTCACATAATAAACCATGTAATTACCAACATATCATAATCATATTTCCATCCATCAAAATCTGGTTTAAGTTGCATGAAGGATATAAAAGGGTATATAAGTTTAGGAATGTATATGAAATAAATAGCTTAAAATGTCTGAAAGATGTGAACTAAACAAGAGAAAACTAATTATTAATTGGGCTCATGAGTATTATCCTAAATTGATTATAACACGGTCTTTCTCTCAAGGGTTGATTGTCTTTTGGACCTCAAATTCCTCATATTGGACATTGATAGTTATGCAACCATCACATGATTTGAGAGGCATAACAACAATGACTACATCCTTCAACCATGCACCTTCATAACTATTTGGATTTGTATAACACTCCACCAAGCTTCCTCTTCAAAACTCCATTTTAATCCCAAAAAAATTTACCCAATATCCTCAACCATAAGCCCTATACCCTATACACTTAACCCTGTACACTCAATCCTAAACACTATCCCTCAACCCTATACTTAAACCTTATACACTAAACCTTATACCCTAAACCCACAACCCTAAAAAAATACCTTATACCCTCAACCATGAACCTAATACCCTCAAACCTATACCCAATATCCTCAACCCTGATCCCTATATCATATGCACTCAGGCCTATACCCTAGACCCTAAACACTATCCCTCAACCCTATAACTTGGGGAGAGAGGGGTGAGAGACATCTAGGGGTAGAGATAGAGGTGAGAGAGATATGGGGGAGAGAGGTGGGTAATTATACAAGGATGGAGAGGTAGAGAGGTAAAGAGGGAAGGGGGGAGATACCTAGATATGGGGAGAGAGAGGGTGGGAGGGAGAGGCAGTGACTGAGAGAATGGAGAGAGATGGGTGAGAAATAATAATAGATGGAGAGATAATAACAGAGAGGTAGGAAAGAAAGGATAGAGATGGGGGTAAGGAGGAAAGGAAAGGTAGAGAGGGAGAGAGGGTTGGAGAGACCTAGATATGGGAGAGATAGGTGAGAAAGAGGAGAGGGGGAGAGAAAGGGAACTATGGACCTAGAGGAGTAACAAGGGATGGAGGGAGAGTTAGACATGGAGGGAGTGAAAAACATAGGGAAGGATGATATAAATAGATGATAACGTAGAGGGGGGAGGGAGGGAGAAGAGGAGAGAGAGAATGAAGAGAAAGAGATGGTTGAGGGATGGAGAGGCAGACAAGGAGTGATAGATACCTAGAGAGGGGAGAGGTAGAGAGGTGAGGGGGAGAGATAAGTTCACAAAGAGGTAAAGAGGGATAAGGAGGGAGGGAGAGAGGTGGAGAGGGAGGGAAATAAATAGAGAGGGGAGAGATATAGAGGTGAGAGGCCTATAGCCTAGGGGGAGAGGGGTAAGAGACATAGGAGGAGAGATAGGGGTGAGAGAGATAGAGCGGGAGAGAGGTGGGAAATGAGACAAGGAGGGAGAGGTAGAGAGGTAAAGAGGGAAGGAGGGAGAGACTTGGAGATGGGAGAGAGAGAGGGTGGGAGGGAGAGGTAGTGATCAAGAGAATGGAGAGATGGGTGAGAAACAATAACAAAGGGAGAGATAAGAAGAGAGAGGTAGGGAAGCAATAATAGGGATGGGGGTAAGGAGGGAAAGAAAAGTAGAGAGGGAGAGAGGGTGGGATAGACCTAGGGAGGGGAGAGATAGGTGACAGTGAGAAGAGAGAGAGAGAGAGAAATGGAAATATCGGTAAAGGAGTAACAAGGGATGGAAGGAGAGGTAGACATGGAGGAGTGGGCGACCTAGGGAAGGAGGAGATAGATAGGTGATTACCTAAAGAGGGGAGGGAGAGAGAAGAAGAGAGAGAGAGAGAGAAGAACAAAGAGAAATAGATGGTTAAGGAAGGATGGAGAGGTAGACAAGGAGTGACTAAGAGACCTATTAAGGGGAGAGGTAGAGAAGTGAGGGGGAGAGAGAAGAAAATGAGAGAGATAGTTCACTATAATAAGTCCAATATTTTACCTATTGTTTTCATCTAATTTTTAACCCATATGTGAAAAGTTTAAGTTTACAAACACACAGTAATAAAAAATTTCCAATTCAATAACAAATATGCGCATTTGAAATAAACCCATTTCAAATTTCCATTGCATGAATAAAGTAGCATTACATAATCCCAAGTAATGATTTCATTTTACAAATACATTTACCATAAAGATACAAGATCATGATTACAGACATAGCTTTCAAGAGCTCAATGAAACAAAGTACAAATGGTCTAGATGTCCCCATTGTTGGTGCATACATCCTCAAATCTTAGCTATTGACTGCATGAGGGAGAGTATGACACAAGTTCTTTTACTCCAACCATGGACTTACTATGGTCCCCCACACATATACCTAACTGGTAAGATGGCCCTCCCTTCAACGAAGAGATTGGTGTGGTAACCCTCATAATAATAGCCTACCTAAGCATGGTGTTGTGTCCTACATTATTAGTGCTATGATATATTGGATACTCGCCTACATACATGACATTCCTAGCCTAGTTATGCAATATTGGCTCATAGTGAATCAACAAGTGTATGCAGTGGAAACTTACACTTACTTTGGACAAATATTTTGATAATATATAAAACTCACTTCCTAAGAAATGGAGTCTCACTTTCTAAGAAGTGGTAGTTTTATTTCACCCACCCCCTTGCTCGATTTGGAGAAATAACATGACATTTATAGCTTTTGACAAGATTATTCCACATACATCATAACACGATTCCATCCAAAAATGTAATCTACAATCAAGTGATCTAACTGACCAACTAGGTTATTCCCAACCTTGGTTTATCCTAATCCTAGGAAAAAACCTCATTACATTCACAAGTTTAAATAACATGATAAATTTACAATCTCAACATAACACTTCTATGTCATACCATTTCTCAACATTACAATTCATGCAAACATACATTTGACTTATGATAACCTAGATATTATAATAATACATTCTAGATATCTTTGTCTAAAAAACACAATCTCATGCTTCTAACATAATAGATATATGCATATTTAAACTAATAGATTTCCCCAATAAATTTACAAGAAAGTTCTATATGAAATATGATCATCAATTCCTCAAACACTTGCACACACAAAATAATCAATAAAATAGAATAACAAATAAGAAAGACTAGTATGCCTAGAAATTTAGCTTCCAATGAAGAAATTGCCCTTAAATATTAATCCCAAAGACTCTACTTGCTACTTCTTCCACTTTCATCTTATCTCCAAATCTAACCTCTTTCCCAACACTCAAAAACTCACAAATAAATAGCCCACAAACACTCAAATAAATCTCTCACTTCTCACTACTTGCACTCAACACTACTTTGCACAGAGAAAAACTATAGTAGAATGGAAACAAATGAATTCCAAAGACTAAGAGGTTTCCCTCTAACTATAATAAATATTGAGAAACATAATGCTAAAGTTTAGCTCCTCTAATCGCCACCTTTCCATCCTATTGCCACCTCTAAAACTAAAAACACAAATCCAAACCTAACTCCACCTCTAAACAAGTCAGCTAAGAAAAATTGGGTGAAATATGGCAGCTAAGAGAATCATAATTTTAACACATCTATAGTCCAAGTAAAATCAATTTCTAATACATGGCTAAGTCACCTCAAAACTGCCAGCACTTGGTTATTTTACTAGGTCAAATAATTGAAATGGTTTCCCACATGCTTTCTACCTCCCATCATGGCATTTTAAACCTCTTTTTTTCTTGTTTAAGGTTCCTATATTGGTTGCTTCAGAATCTTATAATGGTTACCTTTTAATGCAATTGAAACAACATTAAAACTCCTATGCCTCCTTCTCTATGGCATGGCCATTTGACTTGTTCAAAGTATAGTCATTCAGCCATATGCATGGCTATTTATGCATGCCTTTATATTTGTATTACTTGCTAATTAAATGTGATACCATTGGCTCTTCTATCGCCTTATGTCATGTGTGATGCTTCAGCTCCAACGTGGCGACATTAACCCATATATTTCATCAACTCATGCGTGAGAATTAGTCTTTAAACACTCTTCCTATTATATATTCTTCGTGTGCCCCTTTCTAGTTTTATTTGTTACATCCTTTTAACACTATTCACCTCTCCCTACACATGGCTACTTTAGACTCTAGTTTTTTGTTAACAAATAGTTTATAGTCCTCTTTTAACATTGAGTATGGGGATTTCTCTGCAACCGTTGTGCCTGGGCGGGAATGAGCACGAAAGAGGAAATTTGAAATCCTCTGAGTTGAACGACGATGGGGAGGATGATCCAGATGGGGATGAGTTGTGTTTCTCCTCGGTGTTGGATGATCGCTATGAGAGGCAAGCTTTTTTCCTTCCCATTTGTTTTCCCTGGCTACTGCGTCTAGGGAAATTGGTGGTATGGTGTTTGTCGTTGGAGTCACTGGCCTCCATGGGGACATGAGTGTTGTTGTTTGGGGCCTATCGGAGTACTCTATTACGTGGGCTAAGACTTCTTCTCTTTCCTATTGATTGTTCTACATCGGTGTCAAGTTGTGTTTCTCCTCGGTGCTGGATGATCGGTATGGGAAGCGAGTTGTTTTTCCTTCCCATTTGTTTGCCCTGGCTTCTGCGTCTAGGGCCGTTGGTGGTATGGTGTTTGTCATTGGAGTCTCTGGCCTCCGTGGGGATGTGAATGTTGCTACCTGGGGCTTATCAAATTACTTTGTTGCGTGGGTTGAGACTTTTTTTCTTGTCTGCCAGTTGTTCTACGTTGGGGTCTCTGTTTTGGGTAGAGGGGTTGTTTTGCTTGACACCCACGATGTGTCCCTATTTTCCCTCTTCTGGAGTGGGGTGTCGAGTGTAACTTACCATGTTGGTGGTCTTCCCTAGAGCGTTGGTGGGATGAGGGGTGTATGTGGCTATTCTTTGAGGCTCGGTGTTGAGTGCATGCTCTATTTGGTAAGGATGTGGGTGTCTCTGCAATTCTGTTGTGGGGGTGGTTGGTTGGGCCTCTCCCTTGGCTATGATTGGAGGCTTTTGGGTTGAAGGCACTGCTTTGGTTAAGACTACGAATTTTGTGTTTGGTGTGTCATTTTTTACCTATGGCTTGGTGGGTACTCGCCTGAGTGCTATGTTGCCCCTTCGAGGGTTGTGGGATCCCTACTCTGGTCTGGAGTGGTGGGTTTTATGCTTTTGGAAGATTTCCAAGTTGTTGTAAATGTTGGTGGTGGGGATTTTGCTGAGAAATGAGATGAGGCTCTGTCCCCTGGTTTTTTCGAGCCTCATTGAGTTGGATGGTGCTCCAACCTTTGTGGAGTTGCGGACCATAAGGTGTTTTTGGTTGCTTATGGTGTGGGCTGGGAGGATTTTCCTTTCCTTCCTTTTGTTTCTTCCACCTGGATGCCTTGGGAGGACTTATGGGCCTGTTCTACTGATGTTCCTTCTTGCTACCTATTTCTACAATCGCGTTGTTCTATTGAGGTGAATACTGCTCCTATTAAGGTGGAGTTGGTGATTGTAGGCCTGGTGGGAGGTGCTTCTCTCCTTTGTTGGTTCCTATTGAGGTGGATCATGTTGGCTTTAGAGGGAGTTTTTGTTGGTAGTCTTGGTCTGCACTTCTTCCTCTCTTTTAGAGGGGAGCCCCAGCCTATTGAGGTGGTTTTGGGGTTGGTATCGGGGTGGTGGAAGCTTCTGGAAGTTTGGTCCTCTTCTGTGATGGATAATTATGACCCCTTTATGGTTGAGAGTATGTGTGACTCTGGTTTTCCTTCGTGTGGAAGATCTACTATAGGTCTACTGTTACAGATGGTCTATGACCTTCTGAGAGGAAGGTTGGTTACTATACTGCTTTTACACAGAGATGGTTTTATGTGTTATGTTGCTCCTGGGTTAGTGCCAGGAAGGGGTTGTAAGCATGTTTTTGGCTTGGGCTGCTTTGGGTCTTTGGTTTCTACTGTGCTTCTCGGTTAATGGCCCATAGGGCCTTGTTCTTTGGGGACTGCACCCTTGTGTTTCTACAGTTTTTTCTACTGTTGATGGCCTATAGGGCCTTGTTCTAAGGGTTTGCTCCCTTGTTTTGATGGCCTGTTGTGCCTTGTTTTCGTTCTGATTGGCCTGCAGGGCCCTATACTAAAGGTACGACACCCTTTATTTGTCGCTTTTAATTTCAAAAACATGGCAGATTTTTCCAATAAAACCTTAATATCATATAATATTTACAGAGCAACTTATATATATGTAATATAATATTTATATTTAAATATATTCTAATTTATATATATGCCACTTTAATATAAGTATTTTATATATTTTAATATATAATCATTTGACAATTCAAATGAGTATAATAGTGTATTTAGATATATTTACAATAATTGCTTTCCAATATATTATTATATATATTTGTTCATGTATATATATATATATATATATATATATATATATATATATTTGCAATTTCCTTATCATGTATTTTTTAATTATTTAAATTATGCATATACATTAATATATATATATATATCAACCATATATATATGTATACATTCCTTACCTATTATTGACTTTACACATATAAGAACATATATATCCTTCTATATACATATTTTAATGTATTAATATATATATATACAAACAAGTACTATTCAGTTTCACACACTAGTATTACTTTTATAAGTAAACATGTATATACTTGTGCTTATACATACATTTATGTTTTCACTTTACATTCATGTTCACACCTATGTATATATCTATATTTACATACATAGTGATTGACATGCACAAGAGTTTTTCCTTTCTAGTTCAATTTGGTTTAAATGACCAAGGTGGTTCCAATATGACCAATTCATAGTTTACCTATCGACCAAAAGCTTTGAACTTAGGTTTACTTATCAACACATAGCCCAAACCGCCTTGACTAAGCTTTTCTAACCTAGGCCATGAGTGTGTGATATCTCAAGTAGGTACATTAATGGTTACCATACCAATTTCTTCTCATGGGTGATACTCTCCCTCTCCTTATTGGAGGGCTTTATTCTTTCGTACATCCAACTTAGTGCATCATAAATGTAGTTAGTTGATCACATGAAAATATTATCCATCATATATCATTTACATCATTAAAGCACTAAAAATCAATAACATCATAATGCATATTCATGCATTTTATTCACCCATTGAACATATTAAAGTCATGATTTTGCATTTAACATAATATTTACCATAATGGTAAAATTAATCTGGTAACTGAGAAATGGGGTGTAACATACTTCCCCCCTTATGAATCATAATCCTCGATAGTTTAAAGTACCAAAACATATAGATAAAGTCAAATAAAATTTTTACTTTCAATTTTTCAAATCATGCAGGAAATAAGTAAAACTTATATTAACCTTAAAGTAATCTTCCTATGTAGCCCTGCCCTCTACAATCTCATTCTTTTGTTGCACTGAGTGACCCTACTATCACATTGGAATAACTTGCATGCTTCAAGCAAACTCTCTCTTCAGAGAACTATACATCACAATTTCATTGACTCATATGTACAACATAAGTACAATTAGTGACTGACTGATACATGACACAGTGACTGAAAAAACACGTTCATATTGGCTAACACACAATCACCCTTAGTGTAACCCAATTAAAAAAAGAATGTTGGTGCATTGTGCACTACATCGTGGATCCCATCCTTTCTCTGGTCTTTACATCATCAAACAATTTTGAAGCCGAGAACGTCCATTACTAACACTAATATTTATCTCGAGCATAATAGTATTTCCCCTTGACTACTGTCCATCTCGAGCATAATATTGCCCTTAAACACTTGTCAATTTCAATAATAATAATAGTACTACTTCTTGACTCATGCTTTGTATCAACAAAGCTTTCCTACCTATCATTCTTCTCTACTTATTTCTTTCCTTGATCATCATGATCTATTCTTCCATTTTTTACAACATTTTAAGACTAAGGCTAATCCTATTTCCTAGCTTATCCTAGCTTATAGGAATTTGGACCTTCCTTTTGTATAATGTTTTAAATGGATCAAATTTCAATTTGAAATGATAAAAATTATTGTAATAAAAGTACTCTACAAATCCGTCAAGACTTGGTTTACCCTTTTTGTTTGACTAGTTGTCTCAAGGTAATAAGTTGAGTTTGCATTCAATTAAATTTTCCATAAGGTGATTATGGTTTATCCAAAACCTTAATATTACGTTTGTGTCCATTTCTGAGATAACCTTCTCAAGAACACCATGCAAACTACTTTTACATGAATTTTTTGTTTAGGATTGGTACTCTACTTGTCAAATTTTCCAATATGAAATTGGCTACCTAGATGTACATGTTCATCACTACCACTTAACCTTATGCCAAATCCTTGACATAGAATGATCAAAATTATACTAATGATTTTCCACTTCCTCTCTATAATTTTAAGAGAATATAAAATTCATGTCAATGATGACATCCTTTCTTCACCCCCTAGCATTCTAAACATCTTGCTACATACCTTGCAGCATCTCACTTTGTCTTCTTCTAGATTATAGTGGTTTCACATCAGTAAATAATTTTTTCATTCCAGATTTCCCTGAATATGGCATCAATTAAACTTATTATCACACCTTATTCCTTAACTCCTCTGAGTCTGATACTTAGGTTCTTCCTTTGATTCATAATAGTCCATTTGAATTAAGTGAAACATCTTCCTTGGACTTATGCCACATTTGATTCTTGAAAATATAATGAATAAGTATTGTCGAGGAGATATGTCTCCTTCGACATTGGGCATCCATGACTTGGTTTCTTTCTTTCCCTTAAATATTTGATTTCTACATCATAGTTTGATTTCGGCTCCATCTATCTCTTCTGATGAGCATTTAAATTGGTTAAGTAACAATTCTTGTTAGATCATACTGGTTTGATATTATCTCTCAAAAGGTGTCCAAATAATTAGTGCTTAAATAGTTACCAAGCATGAACATTTTTCAATAGCTAAAAACTATCTGGAGCATGGTTTCGTTCATAAATATCCACTTTCCTATTTCATGGGAATTAACCTTTCCTTTCTTGAATAAGCATACTACCTAACCTTTTTCCAAAGCACCAATAGAAATCACAAATTGGTCTTCTAATACAAGAAATTATAAAATATAGTTATAATTACTTCTCTCTTATTTGGTCAAAAACCTCTAACTTTTATTGATCATTCCAAATATTTCACTAATGGTTCCAATACCTTAACCTTTAACTTCAACAACCTTGTTGTGGTCATTGAGTATGAAACTTCGAATATAGGGTTTTTAAACCATGTCCTATGGAGAACTCAAAAGTTCTTTTAGACTAAAAATACATCATTAACTTTGTCAAATAGGGTACTTATCTATATCCATATACTTTCCTTCTTCCCCTCTGTGTTTCTAAAATTTGAACTCTTAATAATCATCTATTTTGTCCAAATTGATCGAATTTATTTAACATCCCTTTTTATTGGTTTTCTACAGTTGAACGAAAATTACTCGCCTTACTTACCCTCACTAGATATACCTTGTATATACTTTTTGTTCCCAATGTGATCCAATCATTCCTCTGATTTGACAACATAGTCTTCTTCCATATCCAATTTATCTTTGAACATCTTCAAATGATCTTTTGAAAAAGACTAAACATAAATTTACTTTCATTAACAAACTTACAAGTTCTATTTCAACCACACTATGCTCTATATGAGCCCTTGTCTAAATAGTCTATTTTACTATCCAATCTTTTGCCTTGCAATCATCTTTCTAGGAATTTTTTGTCCAAATTCTTGGTGATTTCATTTTGGGTTGTTCGGTTTCTTTAAATCTCATTTTCAAATCTGAACTCCAAATCGACCTTGCCCATTCTGATCATGTCAACTTTCATCCTTACTTTTGTGATTTTCTTCTTTTTCGTGACCCATTTTGGTCTCTGGTCTAAACTCTAAGGTATCAACTCTCACTCTTGATTTCAATTATCATAGCAATATTTTAATCTAGTTTGAATCAAGATTTTCAGTAGGTTATCCTACCTCCTAGATACCTCTCTAGTTGGATTTGATTCATAATTTGTTGAATTTTTTACTTCGATTGAAGTTTCTAGATTATGCTAACAATTAGTTATTTTTCCAATTAAGCATTTATAGAATAGACATAAACCATATTTGCAGATTCATAAAATCCTTAATTAATCCATAATATTTGACTCTTTGCAATTATAGGTTGTTATTAGAAAGAGGGATCACTTCAGTTCTTTCTCACCCTTAGATTCATTTAAAAAATTCTAAAGGGTGGAGATACTCATAGGTAATCCACCATAACCTTCTTACTGAACCCAATTGCATAACTTTCACAATCCAAGGGTTTCTCTCTCTGAGTTGTTGTTTTAGGAGTTCAACCTACAAGGACGATTCTTTCCTAGTCCCAAATTTAACAATTTTTTAGGAAAATTGACTTTCTTATTGTTTCCCTTGTTCTTCTCCCTACCATTCTAGCATAAGAACTTATTAACCACTGATAATGTTTGTAGAACACTTACGTAATGAGCTCATAGGTTCTTTTGTTAAACCTAGTAGCTTTGATACCACATGTAACAAGCCCTATGTTTTACCTATTATTTTCATATAAGTTTTAACCCATATGTGAAAATTTCAAATTTACCAACACATAGTAATAATTTTTTTACAATTTAATAACAAAGATGCACATTTGAAATAAACCCATTTCAAATTTCCATTGCATGAATAAAGTAGCATTACATAATCCCAAGTAATGATTTCATTTTACAAATACATTTACCATAAAGATACAAGATCATGATTACAAACATAGCTTTCAAGAGCTCAATGAAACAAAGTACAAATGGTCTAGATGTCCCCATTGTTGGTGCATACATCCTCAAATCTCATCTATTGACTGCATGAGGGGGAGTATCACACAAGTGTTTTTCCTCCAACCATGGACTTACTACGGTCCCCCACACATATATCTAACTAGTAAGATGGCCCTCTGTTCAACGAAGAGATTGGTGTAGTAACCCTCATAATAATAGCCTACCTGAGCATGGTATTGTTTCGTACACAACTAGTGTTGTCATACAATGGATACCCACCTACATGCATGACATTCCCAGCCTAGTTATGCAAATATTGGCTCACGGTGAACTAACAAGTGTACATAGTGACATCTTACTCTTAATTTGGAAAAATATTTTGATAATATATCAAACTCACATCCTAAAAAATGGAGTCTCACTTTCTAAGAAGTGGTAGTCGTATGTTCACTCACACCCTTGCTCAATTTGGAAAAATAACATGACCATTATAACTTTTGACGAGATTATTCCACATACATCATAACATGATTCCATCCAAAAAGGTAATATACATTAAAGTGATCTAATTAACCAACTAGGTTATTCCCAACCTTGGTTTATCCTAATCCCAGGAACAAACCTCATTACATTTATGGATTTACATAATATCACAAACTGACCAATGACAATCTCAACATAACACTTCTATGTCATACCATTTCCCAACTTTACAATTCATGCAAACATACATTTGGCTTACGATATCCTAGATATTATAGTAATACATTCCAGATATCTTTGTCTAACAAGTACAATCTCATGCTTCTAACATAATAGATATATGCATATTTAAACTAATAAATTTCCCCAATCAATTTACAACCAAGTTTTATATGAAATACAATCATCAATTCCTATACAATCATCAATTCCTCAAACACTTGCACACACAAAATAATCAATAAAGGAGAAATTGCCCTCATGCCTGAAAATTTAGCTTCCAATGAAGAAATTGCCCTCAAAGCTTAATCCCAAAGACTCCACTTGCTGCTCCTTCCACTTTCAGCTTATCTCCAAATCTAACCTCTTTCCCGACACTCAAAAACTCACAAACAAATAGCTCACAAACACTCAAAGAAATCTCTCACTTCTCACTACTTGCACTCATCACTACTTTGCATAAAGAAAAACTATAGCAAAATGGAAACAAATGAATTCCAAAGACTAAGAGGCTACCCTCTATTTATAAGAAATATTGTGAAACTTAATGCTACAGTTTAGCTCCTCCAATCGCCACCTTTCCATCCTATTGACACCTCTAAAACTGAAAAACACAAATCCAAAACCAACTCCACCTCTACCTCTAAATAGGTTGACTAAGCAAAATTGGGTGAAATATGGCAGCTAAGATAATCAAAATTTTAACACATATACAGTCCAAGTAAAATCAATTTCTAACACATGGTTGAGTCGCCTCAAAACTGCCAGCACTTGGTTATTTTACCAAGTCAAACAATTGCAATGGTTTCCCACATGCTTTCTACCTCCTATCGTGGCATTTTAAACCTCTTTTTATGCTTGTTTAAGGTTCCTATATTGGTTGCTTCAGACTCTTATAATAGTTACCTTTTAATGCAATCAAAACAACATTGAAATTCCTACGCTTCCTTCTCTATGGCGTGGCCATTTGACGTGTTCAAAGCATAGTCATTCAGCCATACGCATGGCTATTTATGCATGCCTTTGTATTTGTATTACTTGCTAATTAAATGTGATACTGTTGGCTCTTCTATCGCCTTATGTCATGCGTGATACTTCAACTCCAACGTGGCGACATTAACCCATATATTGCCTCAACTCATGCATGAGAATTAGTCTTTAAACACTCTTCCTATTATATATTCTTTGCATGCCCCTTTCTAGTTTTATTTTTTACAGCCTTTTAACACTATTCACCTCTCCCTACGCGTGGCTACTTTAGACTCTAGTTTGTTGTTAACAAACAGTTTATAGTCCCCTTTTAACGTGGCAGATTTTGCCAATGAAACCTTAATATCATATAATATTTATATAGCAACTTATAAATATGTAATATAATATTTATATTTAAATATATTCTAATTTATATATTTCATTTTAATATAAGTATTATATATATATATATATATATAATCATTCGATAATTCAAATGAGTATAATAGTGTATTTAGATATATTTACAATAATTGCTTTCCAATATATATATATATATATATATATTTGTTCATGTATATATATATTTACAATTTCCTTTTCGTGTATATTTTAATCATATAAGAACATATATGTATCCTTCTATATATATATTTTAATGTGTATATATATATATATATATATATATATATATATATATACGATATATATGCAAACAAGTACTATTCAATTTCAGTTACTAGTATTACTTTTATACGTAAACATGCATATACCTATGCCTATACATACATTTATGTTTTCACTTTACATTCATGTTCGCACCTATTTATATATCTATATTTACATACATAGTTATTGACATGCACATGATTTTTTCCTTTCTAGTTCAATTTGGTTTAAATGACCAAGGTGGTTCCAATACAACTAATTCATAGTTTATCTATCAACCAAAAGATTTGAACTTAGGTTTACTTATCGACACATAGCCTAGACCACCTTGACTAAGCTTTTCTAACCTAGGTCATGAGTGTGTGATAGCTCAAGTAGGTACATTAGCGGTTACCATACCAATTTCCTCTCTTGGGTGATACTCTCCCTCCCCTCACTAGAGGGCTTGATTCTTTCTTGCATCAACTTAGTGTATCATAAAAGTAGTTAGTCGATCACATGAAAATCTTATCCATCATATTGTTGGCCTTGTCATTACACCAAAAGGTTGACCTATCAATCCCTGATACAAGTGTCAGATAAGATCCATAGGAGGCAGTTAAACCATGTCACGAATCCCAGAGGGTGACATTGAACAACCAAGGGGACCAAGGGTGCACACTTGCAAAAATCCCCCCCAAGCGTGACCACGTGATTTGAACCCATGACATGGCTTTGATACCAATTGTTTTCCTTATTGTTGCACCAAAATGTCGACCTATCAATGCCCAATACAAGTGTTTAATAAGATCCACGGGAGGTGGTTAAAACCATGTCACGAATCCTAGAGGGGGGCATTGAACAACCAAGGGGACCAAGGGTGCACACTTGCAACAATCCCCCCAAGTGCAACCATGGGATTCAACCTATCAAAATATCGACCTATCACTTGCAACAATACCCCCCAACACGACTGCAGGATTGCTGGCCTTTTCATTGCACCAAAAGGTCGACCTATCAATGCCTGATATAAGCATCAGATGAGATCCACAAGAGTTGGTTAAACCATGTCACGAATCCTAGAGGGTGGCGTAGAAAAATCAAGGGGACCAAGGGTGCACACTTGTAGCACATATATCATTTGCATCATTAAAGCATTAAAAATAAATAACATCTTAATGCATATTCATGTGTTTCATTGACCCATTGAACATATTAAAGTCATGATTTTGCATTTAACATAATATTTACTCATAATGGTAAAAGTAATATGGTAACTGAGAAACATGGTGTAACATACAAAAAGATGGAAAGAGGGGTAAGGAGGGAGGGAGAGAGGTGGAGAGGGAGGGAAATAACTAGAGATGGGAGAGATATAGAGGTGAGATACATAAGGGGAGATATAGGGGTGAGAGAGATAGAGGGGGGAGAGAGGTGGGTGATGAGACAATGAGGGATAGGTAGAGAGGCAAAGAAGGAGGGAGAGATCTAGAGATAGGGAGAGAGAGAGAGAGAGAGAGGGAGGATGGGAGGGAGAGGTAGTGATTTAGAAAATGGAGAGAGATCCAGGAAAGAAGCAATAATAGAGGGAGAGATAAGAAGAGAGGTAGGTAGACAAGGATATAGATGGGGGTAACAAGGAGAGAGGGGGAGAGAGAGTGGGAGAGACCTAGAGAGGGGAGAGAGAAGAGATGGAGAAAGGGAAGTATCAACCTAGAGGAGTAAGAAGGGATGGAAGGAGAGGTAGACATGGAGGGATTGAGACATAGGGAAGGAGGAGATAGAGAGGTGATGATGTAGAGAAGGGAGGGAGAGAGAAGAGGAGAGAGAGAAGAATGAAGAGATAGAGATGGCTAAGGAGGGATGGAGAGGAAGACAATGAGTTACTAAGAGACCTAGAGAGGGGAGAGATAGAGTGGTGAGGGGGAGAGAGGTGAGAGAGAGGAGAGGGAGAGGGAAAGGAAAGTATTGATAGAGGAGTAACAAGGGATGGAGGGAGAGGTAGACATGGAGGAAGTCAGAGACATAAGGAAGGAAATAGAGAGGTGATGACATAGAGAGGGGAGGGAGAGAGAAGAGGAGAGAGAGAGAAGAACAAAGAGAAAGATATGGCTAACGATGGATGGAGAGGTAGACAAGGAGTGACTAAGAGACCTAGAGAGGGGAGAGGTAGAGAGGTGAGGGAGAGAGAGTTCACAAAGAGGGAAAGAGGGGTAAGGAGGGAGTGTCACACCCCGTCTTGTTGTTACTGATTTAATTTTACCTTCACAGGTAAATAGGATGGTAAATGCAATCATGATTTTGATATTTTTGTAAATGAATGGAATACTAAAATAGGTATTATGTGAAAGTGTTGATAAAATCTTTGAAATAGTAATTATTTTTACATTGATGAAGAACATACATTGCTATATGAATATCCTAAATTTTATGATACATATGGATTTATTATGAATGTTTAACTACCATTGCAAATGTGTTGAGTTGGTTGCAAGGACGGGTTCAATCCTCTAGGTGGAGGGGAAGTATCACTCAAGATAAGTGATTGGTCGGATAACCCTAAATGAAAACTATTTGAGCTAACACACACTCACAGTAGAATGGTTGAGTGTAGTTATTGTGTTGGGAATGTGTAAGTCATCCTTTAGTGTGAATTGTTTGCAATAGTAAGGGTCCTGATTACTGTTGAATGCATGCTTGGATGATATTTATATGTTTGGAGCTTATAAGTACGAAGTTATCAAAAGGAAAAAGAGACATGAACACATATATGTATATATGCATTGCATGAATATATGTCCACCAATAGAATAAGCGATTATATGTGTGTACAGGAAGTATATGCATATGTATATGAAAATGTCAATACACGTGTATATGTTGACACGATGAGTGGCTATACGGGTATACTGATATATGTATAAGTATTTGTATGTGTATATAATTTATTTAATATGGTATTATTGTGAATATATCACTTAGTCATAATCATTTGATTATTGAATGGATTATTGCTTTATTGCTTTGAACAATATATGTATATGTAAATATATGTGTTTGGATATATATATATATATATATATACATATACACACATGAGAATTAATTCTTATATAGAGGAGTGTATATATTTATTGATGTAGGTCGATTCATTTGATAAATGAAGGCCGATTATTATAATTGTATAGCACGAGATATATATTTAAGTATCACTTTGAATGTGGTAAGAATAGGTCAAAGGCTTATACATAACCTTTGGAAACATGATATATGCATGCATTGATTAAACATGCATATGTATAGGTGTCTATATACATAATACCCCAGTATCATATGTGCTAGAATGTGATATTAAGGTAATAGTATATGTATACTTATATGCATACATATATAGTTACCAACGTATATTTTTGAATGGCTTAAATATGTATTTATCTTATGAATATATATATATTTGAGGATATATATAATGTTATATTATATAGAAGCTAGTTTATATATATAGAGGACCAATTGAAAGGAATCGATTAATGTATAAAACAATGGTTATATCAATTATCAATTAAACTACGTTGGGAATTCCTTGCATTAGCTATGCCCATTGCAATTATACTTGTTTGAAAAATATACGTAGCATTAGCAATGAGTGTGAACAAAGCATGTAAGCATTGCCAAGGAATAAGGTTTGCATTTAAGGCTTGGCGCATAAGTAATACGTAGTGCAGCAAATAGAATGGAATAATACAGGCCGATTTATGTGCAGAGTAATGTGTAGCAATAAAGTTCGATATGGAAGAGAACCATAGTCGATACTATTGGAAATGCGTCTCTAAATTATTAAACAACGAATTACTCCAACTTGGATGCTATTATACAAAGTGATGGAATATTTATGAGTTTCAGTATAAAGTATAAAATGATTGAGAATGGGAAAAGTAAACAGCAAGGAAAGAACTAGTCAAAACACCATTTATGTGCTAAAGAAACTCAGCTTTCCTCTGTTTATCAGCAAAGCTATGACTAAGTCGACATAGGAAGATGTTGTTTGTTAATAGTAGACCGTTCCAATGAGAATAACCGCACCAAAGCAATAGGAGGTTGGCTGCATACTTGGCATCAAATTATGAAGTTCTATTTTCTATAGAAGTCCATTTTGAGTTGCAATTCAACTGCCATCATTTTAACATGACCACATTTGAATTAGTCTTTTTCTACTTATCCTTCATAGAAAAAAAGTTGTGTTAGCCAATAACATCACTCTTTAAAAATGGTGTTTACTGTTAAAAACTAGTTTTCGAAGGAGATGGAAAAAGAAGTGCAATCTGATTCCAAAATTTTTGAAAAAAATATATTTAGAATGTATAGAAAAAATGCCACAAATCACTAGTTTGCATCATCTTCAAATGCCTTGCGGTTTAGCCACAATAGGTGCCTGAATGTGAAGATTTAGTTAAAAAAATTAAGTTCAATGTCCAGTTTGGCCAAAATTTGTAAACCAGTATTGTGGGATCACCCTAGTAAGATGTTGCTTGTTAATAGTAGACTGTTTCAATGAGAATAGCCATACTAAAGTAATAGGAGGTTGGTTGCATACTTCACGCCAAATTATGAAGTTCTATTTTCTGTAGAAGTCCATTTTGGGTTGCAATTTGACTGTCATCTTTTTAACATAAGCACATTTGAATTATTCTTTTTTTGCTTAAGTAAAAGGGTCAATCTGTAGCATTTTGTCATGAGTTTTCACTTAGTTTTCTACCACATTTTAGCTATGTTCTATGATTCTACTTGCATGTAGAGATGTGTTGACTACCATGTGTTTTTTGTAGGATACAAAGTCTACAATTTCTGTATAAATAGAGAAGCTAGTGCTCTCATTTGGGATGCACTATTCTACACTTCTCTTCAAACTTATTATGCTGCAATTATTCTAAGAGCTGTAAATTTTGAGAGCCATGAGTATTTGTGTGAGATCTATGAATTACTTTGTGAGTGTATATTGTTATCTTAAGAAAGGATTCATAGTGAAGTATTTCTTTGAGAGAGCTAAGTGAAGCTAGGAAGTTGTTGTTGGAAGGCTGTGCGTCAAGTCAATCAATTGGGTTAAGTGTAATACAAGCATGATGATCTAGTCTTCTCTTATTTGTCTTTATTTATGAAAGAATGAGATTTGTATGTTTTGATTGGTATCGCTTGAGAATACTTGCATTAGGGAATCATAGTATTTTCTTTGGAAAGGAAAAAGAAGATGTTTTATGATTTTCTACGAAAGTGCTTGTAATTACTATGTAATAGGAGGTTTTTTTTGTCATAAGTATAAATATACTAGATATGATTAAACAAGAATAGCTTAAGGGTTATTCATAATGTGAAACATATCAATGTCATGAAGTGACTTGACACTATTGGCTTATGATGTTAGGAAACCTTAGGAAAGATAAGGTTTAGATGTACATCAACAATTTGGAAGAAATGATAGGGTGAGTCATTACTTATCCGTACTAGTATGATCATTTGATCATTTCTTAGCTACTAGAGAAAACCCTATGTTGGGAGTAACCTATTTGGGTTGAGAAGTATATTGAAGCCTAGGTTAAGATTAACCTATTAGGTTGGAATATTTACTTGATTACTCATTGATACCTATAGGTTGGGAATAACTTATTTGGTTGGGTTGTACATTTGGTCTTGATTGGAACACATAGGATTAGATTTTAACCTATATAATCAGACTAGTCATTGGTTGATGACTTTATCCTAATATTAGGGTATACTGAGGTTGAGACTCACCTATGTGATTAAGTAAATCACTTGACCTTATGAGATACTATATGTATGGAGACATAGGTGGGATTACCTATTGAGTTAGAGTTGCTACTTGGGTAGTTGCTTTATACTCTTGTTATGAAGTCATGATGTTGACAAGATTTTACTCTTGATTAATCCTTTTTACTAAGGAGATTACACTCTCGAATGGAATCATCTATAGATATGATTATTCTTCAATTGAGGTCATTCATGGGAGAGACTACTCTCTTGATGAGAACCACATAATAACGTGAAGTATTGCTGAATGGAGTCAGTAATTTATGAGTATCTAGTCTATGATTAGATGAAGCTTATGTAGCTATACTCTATATTATAAAGTTATCCTTGGGACTAGATTGTCTTTTGAAGTGAATAGCTTGTTTATGCAAAGATAAGCTCATATGTTATACTTGGGATAGGAATATCCATTGAAGGGGTAATGTGTGCTTAGGCTTAATTGGTAGAGATACCAAAGACTTTTGGGAAAAGGGGGAGTAGGTTATTTATGGGGTTAAAGATTACCCATTGGAGGAAATTACCTAGGCATAGTATATAAGAACAGTCATAATCCAAACCGAGCTATAGAAGTGTATGTGAATAGGAAGACTGTCACTCAAAGTACTAGGTGAGAATACTTTGGCCAAAGTAGTATAATTTGCCACTGTTTACACTGTCAGTTCATCGTGTTCCATTTATGCATTCTAGTTTGCGATTTTCATACTCGTATGGGATACAACCATATGATTAGGTTATGGTTTGTAGGACACAACACTAAGATCATATAGGATATTGTTATGGGGTTTACCAATCAATCTCTTCATTGAAGGGTAGGGCCATCTCACCTATGAGGTAGATGTTCAGGGGACTGCATTTGAGTCTATGGTTGGCAGAGAAGCGCTTGAGTGATGCTTCTCCTCATTAGATGGCGGTTGAGGTTTGTAGATGTTTGTGCTAGTATTGGGGATAGCTTGAGTGTTTGCACCCGCGAGCGAGGACTTTCAAAATGTATGCACCAATGCGACAACATTAGGACTGGATGTATATCTATTGCCAAATGAAGCTCGGAAGAACTATGTATGTATCATGTACCCATTTATATGGAAGGATGTAATCATGAATGATAAACTTGAGTTCATTCAATATGACATCTATGTTATGGAAAGATTTATGAAATTACAACGAAATGCAATGGAAGTTTGGAAATAGTGTTATTTTCAAACGTGCATGTAATTCACCTTATAGAAAAAAAAATTATTACTAAGCTATTGCATCATGGGTTTTTTCACTTGAGGTGAAATCTTTGGAATTTAACTAAGTAGAACACTGGGGTTGTTACATGTGGTATCAGAGCTACCAAGTTCATCTCTAGAGCCTATGATCTCATTACACAAATAATGTGTAAACCTTATTGGAAGATAATGGTAGAAAAGTTCTTGTGCCAAGATGGCAAGTTCATGCAGGAGCACCCATGAGATTTTAGTTTTGTCATTGTTTTGGTTTTGTGTCTCTCTTATGTAATAAGGTCATTTTCGATCATCTTTATGTTTGTAAGCGTCTAGATGATGTCTTAGGAGGATAGGTGTGGTCAAGTTTTCAAAAATGTAAAAGTTGTTATATGTCGTAAAAGTTGTCAATATTGTCTAAAATGTTGCAAATTGTGGAATTTGAAGAGTCACATGGTGTAAATAAAGGAATTAGAATGGTTGTAGCTGTAAAATCAGTTTTAAATGGTTGGTACATGTTTAAATAGCCTTGGGGAGGTTGAAACCAAGGTTGTTGGTTATAATTTTGAAGTTTAAGCAATAAAATTCCTTTGTTTTCTGTAAATCTGAATGTTGCAACGTTGTTCTTTGATGTGGTACGGTACTGTAAGGAATTTTCATGATCTCCACATGATTGGGTGTGATAGAGAATTGAGTTAGATTTCATTTTCAATTTTTTTGGTTGATTTTTGTTAAGTTTTATGTAAGTTATGATCAAATTGGTGACTGCCACTTCCAAAATTTTTTTGTAACCGACCTGTTGCAGCTCATGGTACAGATTTTATATTCCATATCTTGATCTCAAACCAATTGTGATTGAAATACATGTGAATATAATTTCTAATTATCTTGGTCTCATTGATTTTTTTGAGTTTGGAGAGAGATATTGCAATTTTTGCAAAAACAGTTCAAAACTATCATAAAAGCTAGGCAAGGTAATTAGTGACTTTCAAAATATGATTTCTCATGGTTTCCACGGTGGAGAATTCTATTTTTTTTGTGTGGGAGTCTAAAATGTTGTATATTACCCTGCTCCAAAGTTGCAGGGTTCCATATTGAAGTTTGCACGTGTTTTGATGATGCCCTAGGTTTGATTTTTCATGTTTTAGGCTTAATTGGCAGAAGGATAGTCCATTTTTGAAGGATTCCATACAAATTAACCTACCCTGATTTTGAGATATGTTGTATAAAGTATGAATGGGTATCTAGAACTATCTTTACATTTTTTAGATCATGTCTGCACTGAAAGTTATGGCCAAAAAACTCAATTTGTTGCCCCCATATTTTAGACTATAAAGATTGAAGGCTTGTGAGCAAAAACCCGCCATAGAATGTTTGAAACCTTGAAATATTGTTTGTTTGAGGTTGTGTATAATTTACCCACCCTGATCTACATCACAAGTGGAAAGAAAAAAAGGAAGAAAATATTCTTGGAAACTTGTGTAAGTTTGGGACTAGATAAGAGTCGTCCCTAGAGTTGGAAACTCCTAAACCAACTTATAATGATACCCCCTTGGATTGCGGAAGATTATGCAATCGGGTTATGTAGGAAGGTTATGAGGGATAACTAATATGTACCTTCACCCTACTAAAAATTTAGAATGACTCTGAGGGATAGAGAGGATTGAAATAATCTTCCTTATTGATAGCAACCTATACTTGCAAGGAGTCAAGAATTCTTGGATTTAGTAAGAATACTACAAATTTATGAGTATGCATTATTGGCATAAATTGGAAACTTCAAATGAAGTAGATAGTAAATGAAGGAGGTATCCAATAGGCTGGAGAACTCTTGACTAAAATCTAATTTTTGTGCAAGGCTAAGATCTTGCAAGAAAGGAGATAGTACCTTGGAATAAGAGAAGAGACCAGAATGGTTAGAAAAGACTAATCAATGAAGTGGAAATGGTTCCACCAACCAAAATTAATGAGATCAATTTGGAGTTTGATTAAGATGAGGAAAATAAACCAAGTAGTTCCATAGGGTGCTTAAGGTTATGAAGATCCCAAGAATTGGGATAAAGTCACTTGGAAAGGTGATTAAAAGAAAGAAACCTGAAAAAGGTAAATCGGATTGGCCTAACAAAGGTTTAGTTAGTACATAGATTGGTTTGAGAATAAATTGAACTCATCAACATGTCAATGAAAACCATCATACGTTTAGAGGTTCCAAAAGGAAATGGGATACAGTATGACACTGTGTGTTAAAACTATAGAAGTTGTAAGGAAACAACACTCTAAGTTGAGGAAACATCAACTAAAGAGGCTTTGTGGTTATGGAAATTCCTCCACAAAAAGGATATTGTTATACATGGAAAAGAGAATTGGAATATTAGAAAGCCTCTTAGCTTATAAAATGGTTGAATATTCATTAGATCTCCTATTTGACAATCCAATTGTTGAATTTATGAGGTTAGAGATCAATGATGAATCTAAATTTGGGAATAAGAATATTCAAGGTATTCCATGGAAGCAAGAAAAAGGAAATAAAAAGTGTACGACAAGGAATGCTAAATCATTTGAGAAAGAAAATGTTTGCTAAGAGTTCAACTTTGAGTTGATCGAATGTCATGGAAACACTAAGGGGGGAAGGAAGAGAGTGGATTGACTTAGATACAGTACCCCACCCAACAAAAAATCATGAATATATTTTCAATTTGGAAGAAATTTTGACTTCTTCGTAAGTCATAATGTCAATTAAGTCATATATTTCATGACTGGACAAGAATAAAGTATTGGAATTATTGAAAGATAATGAAAAGGTTAAGGATTATGACCAATGAGAAAGGAACATTATCACTCAATACTTTATCTATATGATTGATTGAAAGACCAATGTTTATTATCAATGATGCCTTAGAAAAGGATAGGCAGATTACATGATCCTAAAAGAGATCATTGCCTATGGGATCGGAAAGGGAAGATCTAATTACTCATGATTTTGAGAAATTTTCATGCTTGATAATTAGATATTCAATTAAATTTGATATATTTTAGGAACCATCATGATTGAATGAGGATTATTACTCGAAATCAGTACTGATGCTCATCGAGAAAGTTAGATTGAGTTGAAAGATGGATTATATCTTTGGAAATGAATTAAGGACGGAAGAAATCCAAGGTATGGATGTCCTTAGATAAAAGAGATTTATCTCTGCAAAACTCCTAACCATTATTACTTGGGAATTCAATGTGGAATGAGACCACAAAATAGGTTTTCACTTAGTCAAAATAGACTATTATGGGATGTAAAAGAACCTGTGTACCCAAAATTTTGGGAGATTAAGGAATGAAATGAGGGAATGGATGTCATTCTCAAGATCTTGGAATGAAAGATTTATTTGTCAGATGAGGAACCACTATAATCTGAAAAAATATGGAGTAATATGTTGTAGAGTATGTAGCAAGATATTGTTCAATATACCAGGAAATGAAGACAAGATGTCGTCATCAGCAGGACATGTATACTCTCCTGAAATTTCAGAGGGGGAGTGGTAGAAAACAAGACAAGTTTATCTTGTCTATGTCGGTGGAACTAACATAATGTTATGGAGGACAGACTCACCAAGGTAACCAACTCTAGTTGGAAACCTGATTTATAGGATTTCGGTCCTAAGTAATATATTGTGAGAAGTAGTTGCTTAGTATTCTTGAGAAGGTTGTCTCAGTTGTGAACAAGTAAATAATGATGAGGTTGTGTAAACCATGATCATCTTGTGAGAAATTCAATTGAATGAATGCTCAATATATTATTGTAGCCAAATAGGCAAAAGTGATAAAACGAATCTTGAATGATTTGTAGAAAACTTATAAACTTATATCATCGAGGTTTGATCTATTATATGGAAAGGAAGGTTGAAAAATCTATTAAGCTAAAATAGGCTAAGAAATGGGGATAACCTTAGACCTTAAAGGTCAAAAAAATAGAATAATAGATAGAAAGATAAATGAAAAACTTTGTTGATACAAAGCTTGAAATATGAAGCAATATCGTTATGTTTGGAAATGACAGGTGTCCAAGAGCAATGTTATGCTCAAGACGGACAAGTAGTCAAGAGCATTACTATTATGAATAAGGAAATGAATGTGTAAGTGATGGATGGATTTGGCTTCTGAGTTTTATGAAGGTGTAAATACCAAAGGGAAGGATGGGACCCATGGTGTAGTGTACAATACACTGGCATTCCTTATTTATTTGGATTACACTAAGGATAAATTCATTAGCCAATGAAAATGTGTTTTCTAGTCACTATGGTATAGGTGTCATGTAGGATATAATTATTGTTATACTTGAGATGTACATATGAGGTATTGTGATTACCATGCATAAGTTGTATGAGTGTGAAGCACACAAGTTTCCCTATGAGATAACGAGGACACTCAATGAAAGGTCCAGGAAGGACAAGATTGCAAGGAGTAATGCTACATAGGAAGAATATTTTATGATTCTTACATATTTTGAAAATGGTAAGTAAAACTTTTATTTGACTTTATCTATATGTTAAAGTGCTATAAATCATTGAGGACGATGATTCACAAGGGGGGAAGTTTTTCACACCCTGTCTTGTTGTTATTGATTTACTTTTACCTTCATGGGTAAATAAGATGGTAAATACAATCATGATTTTGATATGTTTGTAAACGAATGGAATACTAAAATAGGTATTATGTGAAAGTGTTGATAAATTCTTTGAAATAGTAATTATGTTTACATTGATGAAGAAAATGCATTGCTATATGAATATGCTAAAGTTTATAATGCATATGGATTTATCATGAATGTCTAACTACCATTGAAAATGTGTTGAGTTGGTTGTAGGGACAGGTTCAATCCTCCGGGTGGAGGGAAGTATCACTTAGGATAAGTGATTGGTCGGATAACCCTAAATGAAACCTATTTGAGCTTACACACACTCACGATAGAATGGTTGAGTCTAGTTATTGTGTTGGGAATCGGTAAGTCATCCTTTAGTGTGAAGTGTTTGCATTAGTAAGGGTCATGATTATTGTTGAATGCATGCTTGGATGATGTTTATATGTTTGGAGCTTATGAGTGTGAAGTTATCAAAAGGACAAAGAGACATGAACATATATATGTATATATGCATCGCATGAATATACGTCCATGAATAGAATAAGTGAGTATATGTTTATGTACGGGAAGTATATGCATATATGCATATGTATATGCAAATGCCAATACACGTGTATATGTTGACACAATGAGTGGCTATACATGTATACCAATATATGTATAAGTATGAATATGTGTAAATAAGTTATTTAATATGGTATTATTGTGAATATATCACTTAGTCATAATCGTTCAATTATCGAATGTATTATTTATTTATTGCTTTGAATGATATATGTATATGTACATATATGTGTTTGGATATATATATATATATGCATATATACACATGAGCATTAATGCTTATATAGAGGAGTGTGTGTGTGTGTGTGTATATATATTATGTATTATATATATTGATGTAGGATGATTCATTTGATAAATGATGGTCGATTATTATAAGTGTATTGCACAAGATATATATTTAAGTATCACTTTGAATGTGGCAAGAATAGGTCAAAGGCTTAGATGCAACCTTTGGAAACATGATATATGCATGCATTGATAAAACATACATATGTATAGGTGTCTATATATGCAGTACCCCGATATCATATGTGCTAGAATGTGATATTAAGGTAATAGTATATGTATATGTATATGCATACATATATAGTTACCAATGTATATTTTTGAATGGCTTAAATATGTATTTATCTTATGAATATATATATTTGAGGATATATATATATATAATGTTATATTATATAGAAACTGATTTATATATATAGAGGACCGATTGAAAGGAATCAATTAATGTATAAAACAGTGATTATATCAATTATCAATTAAACTACGTTGGGAATTCCTTGCATTAGCTACACCCATTACAATTATACTTGTTTGAAAAATATATGCAACATTAGCAATGAGTGTGAACAAAGCCTGTAAGCATTGCCAAGGAATAAGGATGGTGTTTAAGGCTAGGCGCATAAGTAATACATAGCGCAACAAATAGAATGAAATAATATAGGCCGATTTATGTGCAAAGTAATATGCAGCAATAAAGGTCGATATGGAAGAGAACCATAGTCGATACTATTGGAATTGCATCTCTAAATTATTAAACAACTATTACTCCAACTTGGACGCTATTATATAAAGTGATGGAATATTTATGAGATACAATATAAAGTATAAAATGCTTGAGAATAGGAAAAGTAAATAGCAAGGAAAGAACTGGTCAAAACATCATATATGCATTAAAGCAACTCATCTTTCCTCTATTTCTTAGCAAAGCTATGACTAAGTCGACATAGTGGGTGATCCCACAATAGTGGTTTACACTTTTTGGGACATTTTGATTTTTGTTGAAATCACATATTTTTAGAAAATATAATGATTTAAGCCTTGAAAAGTTTCATTTAAAGGATTCCAATTGAAGAGGGTTTGATCAAACCACCTTAGCAAAACCCCTTGGATAAAACCACACTAGTTTTAAACCATACCTATAACGGAGTCTCCTTTACACCTATCAAAATGTTGATAAAAAACTAGTTTTGATTTACCTTTTAGGGGATCAAATGAATTCATTTAAATTTTTCTTTTTGTAAGTATATATTCCTTATTATAAGCTTCCCAAAAAGTATAATTTTAAATATATTTAATTTAATTATTATATTTATTTTTGATTTCTTGTGAATGTAGGTTTTTCACCGAAAATCAAGGTCTCTATTTTGCACATGTGGAAAAATAGCAGATTATCAAAAAATTGAAAAATATCAGTGCACTAGATATTGATGTCCTTGATCCAAAAAAAAAAAAAGAATTTTGATACATAAAAAAAGGTTATGTTTTAGCCAATAAATCATGTATGAATTGTAACTGGTTTGACTTTCAAACTTAATTAAGAAAAAAATTATTTAATGAAATGCTATAAAACCAATTCCATGCACTAGATGTCATAGTTACAAATCTAAATTAAAAAAAATAGAATTTTATCCTTCATAGAAAAAAAGTTATGTGTTAGTTAGTAACATCACTCTTTAAAAATGGTGTTTACTGTTAAAAACTAGTTTTCGAAGGAGATGGAAAAAGAAGTGCAATTTGATTCCAAATTTTTTGAAAAAAATATATTTAGAATGTACAAAAAAAATCCACAAATCACTAGTTTGCATCATCTCCAAATTCCTTGTGGTTTTGCCGCAATAGGTGCTCGAATGTGAAGATTTAGTTAAAAAAATTAAGTTCAATGTCCAGTTTGGCCAAAATTTGTAAACTAGTATTGTGGGATCACCCTAGTAAGATGTTGCTTGTTAATAGTAGACTGTTTCAATGAGAATAACCATGCCAAAGTAATAGGAGGTTGGTTGCATACTTGGCGCCAAATTATGAAGTTCTATTTTCTGTAGAAGTCCATTTTGGGTTGCAATTCGACTGTCATCATTTTAACATATTTGAATTATTCTTTTTTTGTTGTTAAGTAGAAGGGTCAATCTGTAGCATTTTGTGATGAGTTTTCACTTAGTTTGCTGCCACATTTTAGTTGTGTGCTATGAGTCGAATTGCATGTAGAGATGTGTCGACTTCCATGCCTTTTTTGTAGGCTACAAAGTCTCTAATTTTTGTATGAATAGAGAAGCGAGTGCTCTCATTTGGGAAGCACTATTCTACACTTCTTTGCAAACTTATTCTACTGCAATTATTCTAAGAACTGTAAATTTTGAGAGCCATAAGTGTTTGTGTGAGAGTTGTGAATTACTTTGTGAGTGCATATTGTTATCTTAAGAAAGGAGTCATAGTGAAGTATTACTTTGAGAGAGCTAAGTGAAGCTAGCAAGCCGTTGTTGGAAGGTTGTGCATCAAGTCAGTCTATTGGATTAAGCGTAATACATGTATGAGGATCTAGTCTTCTCTTATTTTTCTTTATTTATGAAAGAATGAGATTTGTATGCTTTGATTGGTATCGCTTGAGAATACTTGCATTAGGGAATCATAGCATTTGCTTTGGAAAGGAAAAAGAAGTTATTTTATGATTTTCTATGAAAGTGCTTTTAATTACTGTAATAGGAGGTTTTGTTTTTCATAAGTATAAATATACTAGATATGATTAAACAAGAATAGCTTAAAGGTTATTCATAATTTGAAACATATCAATGTCACGAAGTGACTTGACACTATTGGCTTATGATGTTAGGAAACCTTAGGAAATATAAGGTTTAGTTATACATCAGCAGTTTGGAAGAAATGATAGGATGAATCATTACTTATATGTACTAGTATGATCACTTGATCATTGCTTAGCTATTGGATAAAACCCTAGGTTGGGAGTAACCTATTTGGATTGAGAAGTATATTAAAGCCTAGGTTAAGATTAACCTATTAGGTTGGAATATTTACTTGATTACTCATTGATACCTATAGGTTGGGAATAACTTATTTGGTTGGGTTGTACATTTGGTCTTGATTGGAACACATAGGATTAGATTTTAACCTATATAATCAGACTAGTCATTGGTTGATGACTTTATCCTAAGATTAGGGTATATTGAGGTTGAGACCACCTATGTGATTAAGTAAATCACCTGATCTTATGATATACTATATGTATGGAGACATAGGTGGGATTACTTATGGAGTTAGAGTTGCTACTTGGGTAGTTGCTTTATACTCTTGTTATGAAGTCATAATGTTGATAAGATTCTACTTTTGATTAATCCTTTTTACTAAGGAGATTACACTCTCGAATGGAATCATCTATAGATACGATTATTCCTCGATTGAGGTCATTCACAGGAGAGACTACTCTCTTGATGAGAACCACATAGTAATGTGAAGTATTGTTGAATGGAGTCAGTTATTTATGAGTATTTAATCTATGATTAGATGAAGCTTTTGTAGCTATACTCTAGATTATAAAGTTATACTTGGGACTAGATTGTCTTTTGAAGTGAATAGCTTGTTTATGCAAAGATAAGCTCATATGTTATACTCGGGATATGAATATCCATTGAAGTGGTAACTTGTGCTTAGGATTAATTGGTAGAGATACCAAAGACTTTTTGGAAAAAGGGGAGTAGGTTATTTATGGGGTTAAAGATTACCCATTGGAGGAAATTACCTAGGCATAGTATATGAACGGTCATAATCCAAATCAAGCTATAGAAGTATGTGAATAGGAAGATTTTCACTCAAAGTACTAGGTGAGAATACTTTGGCCAAAGTAGTGTAAGTTTCCATTGTTTACATTGTTAGTTCACTGTGTTCCATTTATGCATTCTAGTTCAAGATTTTCATACTCGTATGGGATATGACTGTATGATTAGGTTCTAGTTTTTAGGACACAACACTAAGCTCAGATAGGCTATTTTTATGGGGTTTACCAACCAATGTCTTCGTCAAAGGCTAGGGCCATCTCACTTGCGAGGTAGATGTGTCAGGGACCGCATTTGAGTCTGTGGTTTGCGAAAAAGTGCTTGAGTGATGCTTCTCCTCATCAAATGGTGGTCGAGGTTTGTGGATGTTTGAGCTAGTATTGGGGACAGCTGGAGTGTTTGCACCCGCGAGCAAGGACTTCCAAAATGTATGCGCCAATGTGGCGACAAGAAGACCAAATGTATGTTTATTGCCAGATGAAGCTTGGAAGAGCTATGTATGTATCATGCACCCATTTATATGAAAGGATGTAATCATAAATGATAAACTTGAGTTCATTCAATATGACATCTATGTTATGGAAATATTTATGAAATTACAACGAAATGCAATGGAAGTTTGGAAATAATGTTATTTCAAATGTGCATGTAATTTACCTTATAGAAAGAAAAAAAATATTGACAAGCTATGGCATCATGGGTTTTTTCACTTGAGGTGAAATCTTTGGAATTTTACTAAGTAGAACACTAGGGTTTTATAGGGAGGGAGAGAGGTGGAGAGGGAGGAAAATAACTAGAGAGGCCAAAGAGATATAGAGGTGAGAGACCTACAACCTAGGGAGAGGGGTGAGAGACATAGGGGGAGAGATAGGGGTGAGAGAGATAGAGGGGGAGAGAGGTGGGTAATGAGACAAGGAGGGAGAGGTAGAGAGGTAAAGAGGGAAGGAGGAATAGAACTGGAGATGGGGAGAGAGAGAGGGTGGGAGGGAGAGGTAGTGATTGAGAGAATGGAGAGAGATATGAAAAAAGCAATAATAAAGGGAGAGAGAAAAGAGAGGCAGGGAGGAAAGGATATAGATGGGGGTAAGGAGGGAAGGAAAGGTAGAGAGCAAGAGAGGGAGTGTGTGGGAGAGGCCTAGAGAGGGGAGAGAGAGAGAAGGGAAGTATCAATAGAGAACTAACAAGGGATGGGGGGAGAGGTAGACATGGAGGGAGTGAGAGACATACAGAAGGAGGAGATAAAGAGGTGATTGCATAGAGAAGGGAGGGAGAGAAGAGGAGAGATACAGATAGAGAGAGAGAGAGAGAGATGGATAAGGAGGGATGGAGTGGCAAAAAAGGAGTTACTAAGATACCTAGAGAGGGGATAGGTAGAGAGGTGAGGGGGAGAGAGAAGAAAATGAGAGATAATTTCACAAAGAGAGAAAGAGGGATAAGGAGGGAGGGAGAGAGGTGGAGAGGGAGGTAAATAACTAAAGAGGGGAGAGATATATAGGTGAGAGACCTACATCCTAGGGAGAGAGGGGTGAGAGACATAGGGGAGAGATAGGGGTGAGAAAGATGGAGGGGGGAGAGAGGTGGGTAATGCTACAAGGAGGGAGAGGTAGAGAGGTAAAAAGGGAAGGAAAGAGAGACTTGGAGATGGGGAGAGAGAGGGGGTGTGGGAGGGAGAGGTAGTGATCAAGAGAATCGAGAGAGATGGGAATAAATGATAAGAGAGGGAGAGAGAAGAAGAGAGAGGTAGGGAGGCAAGGATATAGATGGGGGTAAGGAGGGAAGACAAGGTAGAGAGGGAGATAGGGAGAGAGAGAGAGAGAGTTGGAGAGACCTAGAGAGGGGAGAGAGAGAAGAGAGGGAGAGAGAAAGGGAACTATCAGTAGAGGAGTAACAAGGGATGGAGGGAGAGGTACATAGGGAGGATGAGATAGAGAGGTGATTACCTAGAGAGGTTAGGGAGAGAGAAGAGGAGAGAGAACAAGGTGAGAGAGATAGAGGGAGGAGAGAGGTGGGTAATGAGACAAGGAGGGAGAGGTAGAGAGGTAAATAGGAAGGAGGGAGAGAATTGGAGATGGGGAGAGAGAGGGTGGAAGGGAGAGGTAGTGATCAATAGAATGAAGAGAGGTGGGTGAAAAACAATAGTAGAGGGAGAGAGAAGAAGAGAGAGGTAGGGAGGTAAGGATAGAGATGGGGTTAAGGAGGGAAGGCAAGGTAGAGAGGGTGGGAGAGACCTAGAGAGGGTTGAGAGAGAAGAGGGGAAGTATTAGTTAAGAGAGGAGGCAAAGAGGGAGTGAAAGGTAAAACCTCAACTATCCATTATCAATTATAAACCCTAAACTTGAAGCCTTATCAAAGTGGGGGAGAGAGAAAGAGAAGTTGTCTTTAGCATTCTTAAAATGTTTTTACATTTGGCACTTGCCAAATGATGCACTTTTATTTGGTGAGTGCTAAATTTGGCACTTTCCAAATGACTCGCATTAGAAAATACCAACCCTTTGGGTTGGATTTTCCTTGGGAAAATATGTTTTTTTGAAAATCTAACAAAATTTCACACATTTTTTGTTGTGCTCTCCATTAGGTTTGTACATGTTCCAATGCAAATTTATAAAAATACCATGATGACGTTAAGCACTTTCTTAGCTATCTAACCATCTAATTTTTTCATGTTTTGATTATGTTAAGGTTTTCAACTTCAACTTCTTTTGTTAGTGTCTTCATTTTTTGTTAAAAACCAACATGTGCTAGTTTGGCTATAGTTTTTTACTTGTTCATCAAATTTTCAAACAAATTATATTTTTAGAAACTAGACTCCATTCTACACATTGAAAAAAAAATGATTAGTTTTCAAAACATTTAGGGGGAGCACACTCAAATGTCTACTTTTTAGGATGTGTCCACTTTGAAAATTAGTAAAAAATTATATATTCATTAAAAAATTAGCTAAAAAAATCAGCGTAAACGACATGGTGTTAGCTAATTTCTCACCAAAGTGATTTTTGAAATTCTAAAAAAATTTAACATTTTAGGGGGACCACAACAAACGCTATGTTATATTTTTTGATAAAAAAAAGACCACTTTCTTTGCTCTCCCTTTTTCAAACCCTTAATCTTCACTATTTTTTAAAAAATTAGTAGTTTAGAAAGTAGATTTGGAGCACTACAACTATTGTTCTTGTTGCATCTTTAAATTTTGAGCGTAACTATCTTCATTTTCTCGTCAAACATCAGAATTTGTTGATTTCAAAAAGAAGTGGCATCTTAAGATACCTTTTTTGTGTCACAACTTTGTGCACTTACCCAAATGCATAAATTTTTTTATGTTTTTAAAGCAATGTAATATGTTCAAATGACAATTTCCATAATTTAAAATGTTGTGACTAACGAAATTTATCTTGAAAATTGTTGAAAGATAAAACTTTTTGAAAATTTAACATGAAACATAATATGCAAGTCTGATAAATTGGGAAAAGGGAACCCTGTGATTTTACTTTAATATTTCAAGGGGTGCTTTTCCCAATGTGTTTATCATTTGAATTTGAGGGGTTAGACAAGGGTGTAATATTGACTTGCAAACTAAAAGGTGATTCAATCTTCCCTTGACCAAAATTGGAATGGGTTTTAGAGTGGAATGCAATGATTTGACTAGCTAATGATGCAAATACACTATTCTAATGCAAAAATAATAAAATTGGAAAGTCACAAACAAATTTGATGTTCGAAAACATATTAGGCAGAGTTATGTGCATGTGTCATATAAATATGGAGCTAAATTTGTAGAACTAAGTTGCTCAGGGCGCCAGTTTTTGAGTAGCTCAATTTGAAATCTATCTTCACATCCCTTGAGAGTTTGATCAGAGCTTTCTTCATTCTAGGTCTCACTATCGGATCTTCGTTGGTTGCTGAGATAACTGAGTTTTCGTATCTTGTCAAGTTGTAGCCCGTTTAAATGCAACAATGAGCAAATAGCCTTCAAGCTTCTCCTAATCTTCTTCAGGTTTGAAAATCACACATTCAAAGAGAGAGGAAGGGTTGTGCCATATAGGGGCTTGCCTCAAGTAAACCTTGTGTTGGTGTTTCCACCTCTACAATGGGAAAATTCATGAAAGAGACCTTATCCTTTTGAGGGATAGAGGCTAAATGAAAAATGAATGATGAATCAATAATGGATTGCAACTCGCCACTAAAATCTGATTTCTATGAAGGACTAAAATCATACAAATCTCCCCAAGGCTTGATTGTTGTTTGTATTGATTTGCTTTGAAGACCTATAAGGGTTAGTCCTCACAAAAAAAATGATAACATAAACATGAAAAAACTCAAATAAAACTTGACATGATGATTTGATATTGAGATGTTGCAATAGATCTGCTCTTGACTCGATAATAATTGCTTGATCACCAATATTTTCTAATTCTTTCTAGTTCCTTTTCAAATGGTGAAATGACTAGGTATTTATACACAATTAATCTAATTTATTTCAAATTAAATCTCGATAGCCAACATTTGACATTTGAAATTCAAATAATAAAATTCCAACTTTGACATATTAAAATTTGGAGGCAAAGTAGGGGCACCAAGTTGCCCAAGGTGACTTTTTCCTAGCCCTATTTTGTAGGGTGTAAAGTGTCGAGAGCAAAATATTAAATGTTTGCATTGGTTTTGTACATGGTTTTTCTTGATAAATATCCAAATGGGCCATGAAATGCATAATTTAGGACATTAGATGTACAATTAGGTCCAATCACTTCAGGGGGAGCAAAACATAGTGTAAAATTTTCAAGGGTGACAATTTACGATACTACATTTAGCCCCCATTTTAGTGAGAGTATGAACTTATGCTCAGACTCACACTAAAGTAAAAAATATGTCAAGAGGGATCTAATTTCCACATATTGAAGAGATAGGATGAAAATGAATCTAGGGGGAGTGCACAAGCCTCCAAAATTCAAGATCCTATGGCAAGACAACATAAGGAAAAAGGAACACAGATGTATGAAATTCAACAAGACAACACAAAACATACACAATGTCAACACAAAATGCAAAGGAAGGGTATAACAATCATGAACTAGCAAGTTGCATTATGCTAGGATCCATACCCAAGGAATTCATGACTCATAGGTTAACAAAGTCCAATATTTACTAGGTGAATCACAAACTGAAGGCATCACGGGCTAGTGAAGTCTGATATTCACTAGGTGAGCCTTCTAAACAGAGTAGCCAAAATGAGAAACACACAAGAACTAGCGAGGACCAATTTTCACCAGGTGTGTACCCATTGTCAACCATACCAAGAGTTATAGTCCCAATAAATCTGATAAGGTACTACACATTAAATGATCAAAATATTATGCCAACACATCACTAAGTCCAATGCATGTGAACAAAGTGAAGCACATAATGGAATGTATGCCCCCACCTTAAAGCAATTGCTACACACCTTACTGTGAGCAATTTCTTTAAGGTAGAAAAATGATAAATGTCATGTGATAAGGTCATGAGAGCTTATTTGGAAAGCCCTATGCCATTGATATATTTCTAAAAAAGATAACTCATGATAAAGGGTTGCCCCTAATGCAATGCCACAATCAAGACCAAAGATGAACACATAAGGGATCCATGGATCTGAGATTAGTATACATCTTTGCTACAGTAATATAAGTGAGCTCAGAATTGACATCATTTCCCCAGATACTCATGGAACTATGAACACAATGGAAGAATGACACATAGAGAGAACAATAAACTTTTTGGGTCAACATGGAAGAGACCTAAATGTCTCAACACCTTGCATCATTCCTAAAAGGAAAACACAATACAAAAAATAATGTTTTATGACATAAAGAAGAATATATATATATATATATATATATATATATATATATACGAATAGATGAATGTCACAATAGATTCGTTTTCTTTGTATCCTTGTTCCAATGGAGCAACAAGGGTCATCCAAAGAAAACTCACAAACATAGACATGCCAAGCAACACAACACATGCAAGCAAACATAAATAACACATAAAGAAAAAAACAAACAATATTGCACATGCAAGCCAATCTAAAGCCAATTGTATGCATCCCAATCTTGCTCATCATATATGGAAGGCAGACAACTAGCCAAAGGGACTACAACAAGTGTCATACAAGGAGGATCACCATGTTAAGCACATGGTGAGTCACTATTATTAGAAGGATCATCACAGTTGTCCCCATCTAAATCCATAGGCTTTGAGAACAACAAAGATAGTTCATTATGCACTTGTTCATCAATCTTAGCATTTTCATCTTCATCATCCAAGTTTATCACTGTGGGTGGTTTAATGATAATTCCAGTTATATGTTCTTGTTTGATTCTTTGTTTTGGTTGATACATGTAAGGTTCATTTGTACGTTTTTGTGAAGGTGGTAATTCATCATGATTTGTTTGGGTAGGTGTTTGATCATCATGTAATGTTTTATTCTTTTCACCCAACTAACGAGCAATAGCATGACGTTTGCACCTACGCTCTTTAGCATTTATGTTTCTTCTTGTACAATTTTCAATATGTGGATTAAGAGTGGGTTTCTCCACCATTGGTCTCTTTTCATCCCATAAGGGAGGAACGGTTGGGAAATTGTTGTCTCCTTAAGTCTATAGACTTGTTTTTCTTTTGGAGGCACAAAGGTAATCATAGATAATTGTCTCTTGGTATTTTGTATGATATAGGTGGAAGAATTGCAATATACATACCTTGTTTACATGAAAGGGTATTTGCTTCTGACATGGGTTCATCCACAACCTGTGAGGTGGGAGGAACAACCATAGACCGATCATTCTCAAGTGGGGTATTGCTAAGGGATAATTTTGTTATGCGCTTTGCCTTAAAATTTTGATATGACCTGAAAAAGAAATTCTCACGAGGCTTAATTAGTTCCATAGGTTGAGGCCAAAAAAATTCAATGAAAATTTTCCACGGGAAGCTAATGGTTTAAACCTACTATGATGAAATTAAAAATCTAATTCTCAAATGGGAACTTTATGCACTTGTGGATAACTGGTGAGACGACATTCATAGAGCATATCCATGGATAGCCTAGCTTCACACAAAATTGGTTTGACATCGGGATGATGGTGAAGGATACATCTAGTTGCTTTGGTCCAACTTTAAGTGGAAGAGTTATCAAACCTATTGTAGGGCGAGCGAAACCATCATGATTTTTTAACCATACTTTCGGTTGTTCATAAGAATCTTGATAAAGTTCATGCACAAACAAGAATTCATCGGTGATCACATTCTCTAAACACATAGGATCAATGATTATTCCCGGTGTAGGTTTATCTTTAATACATCTAGCAATATAGAGAGGACTATTAGATGCATGTATAGGTGCATTAATATGTGTGAATGCAATGTTAGGTAACAAAGTTTTTGGCCCTTACGAGGTTGAACATCTATTAGAGTAACCATATTAGATCTAGACTTTCCTCATCATCATTCTTATCATCAAAAGCTTGCACAAAGTTGGATGTGTGATTTGGCATTAGATTTGTGAAAATTTGAAAATTTTGGTTGGGTTCACCAAAATGATAAATTGGGAAAAGGGAACCTTATGATTTTACTTTAGGATTTCAAGGGGTACTTTCCCAATGTGTTTATCATTTGAATTTGAGGGGTTGGACAAGGGTGTAAGAATGACTTGCAACCTAAAAGGTGAGTCAATATGCCTTGACCATAATTGGAATGGGTTTTCGAGCATAATGCAATGATTTGATTAGCTAATGGTGCAAAAACAATAAATCTGGAAAGTCATAGACAAATTTGATGTTTGAAAATAGACTAGGAAAAGTTATATGGACCTGTCATATAAATCTAGAGTTGAATTTGTAAGACTAAGTCACTCAAGATGCTAGTGTCTAAGTAGCTCAATTTGAAATCTATCTTCACAGTCCTTGGGAGTTTGATCAGAGCCTTCTTCCTTCTCGGTCTCACTGTTAGATCTTCGTCGGTTGTTGAGATAACTGAGTTTCTATATCTTGTCAAGTTGTAGGGTTTAAATACAACAATGAGAAAATAGTCTTCAAGCTTCTCCCAATCTTCTCCAGATCTGAAACAAACACATTCAAAGAGAGAGGAAGAGTTGTTCCATATAGGGGCTTGTCTTGATTAAACCTCGTGTTGGTGTTTCCACCTCCACAATAGCAAAAATGATGAAAGAGACCTTATCCCTTTGAGGGATAGAGGCTAAATGACAAATGGATGATGAATCAACAATGGACTACAACTCACCACTCAAATTTGATTTCCTTAAAGGACTTAAATACAAATATTCTCAAGGCTTGATTGTTGTTTGGCTTGATTTGCTTTGAAGACCTACAAGGGTTAGTCCTCACAAACAAAATGATAACATAAACATGAACAAACTCACATAAACTTGACATGATCCTTTGATATTGAGATGTTGCAATAGATCTACTCTTGACCACTCTTGACTTGATAATAATTGCTTGATCACCAATATTTTCCAATTCTTTCTAGTTCCTTTTCAAATGATGAAATGACTAGGTATTTATATGCAATTAATTTAATTTATCACAAATCAAATCTTGATAACCAACATTTGACATTTGAAATTCAAATAATAAAATGCCAACTCTGACATATTAAAATTTGGAGGCAAAATAGGGGGACCAAGTCACCCAATGCGACTTTGTCTCAACCCTATTTTGTGGGGTGTAAAGTGTCTGGAGCAAAATATTAAAAGTTTGCATTGGTTTTGTACATGGGTTTTCTTGATAAATGCCCAAATGGGCTATGGAATGCATAATTTAGGATATTAGATGTACAATTAGGTCCAATCACTTAAGGGAGGAGCAAAACATAGCGTGAAATTGTCAAGGGTGACAATTTACAACGCTACAAATTATTTACTTTTTCAATGTTTTTCACCCAAAACTGTCTATGTGGCATCCTTATTGGCAGCCACCTCATCTTTTTTTCAAAAATTTCTATAACTTTTCACTTGAATATGATATTTCTTCAGTTAGAATGATTTTTTTCAAAAAACTAAAAATACCCTTTTGTATATCTTAGAGTCAAGAATCCATTTTTCTTTTTTTTTTGATATTTTGATTAGTTTTAATATGTTTTTTTATTTTAAATAATGTAGGTTATTAAAATAAAAAATAAGGCTGATTAGAAATTTAAAAAAATACTAAAAAAATTAAAAGAAATTGAAAAACATATGGTGCACTAGAGAAGAGAATCCTCTCCAAAAGGGTATAATTTTTTTTTTGAAAATAACAAACAAAAAAGAAAGACAATAATTGACATCAAATGAAAACTATCAAATTTTGGTACGCTTGACTTTAACACATTATTACAAGGAAAATATGTATAAATTTTTTTAATATTTTTCCAAGCACTGGATATTGAAGTTATCTATTTGGGAAAAAACTAGGGAAAAATAAAATTGTTTTCTATTTTTTTCTTGATGTCAACTTAACGTCACTTTTTTCTGAAATTTTTAGCAATTTAAAATCTTCTCTTAAATTTATAAAAAAAAATTATCAAAACAATTTATAAAAAAATTTAAAAATTATAGGAATAAACTTCATCAAGAGTTCTACATTTCATTAGTTTACATCATTTTGAAATTCAAAACATAAAAACTACTTTTATTCAGTTGAAGTTGATAAATTTTGTTTGTGTTGGTTGATTCTTTATAAAATGTGACACATGTTTGTACTTTTACCCATAAATAATGATTACATAGAGCATAAATTTTGATCATGTAAACAAGTATTACACCCCAAAATTTATAATTCCCCCCTAACTACAATAATGCCACAATATTAAACACATTTGACTCTAATCACCAAGATCTCTTTACTCTCTTCTTGGTTTGCTGTAACCAAATGATACTCCACTTCTCCATAATAATCCCCTTGTTAGCCAATTGAGATTAGTGTAACTCATAAAACAAAACAAAATAGAAAAGGAATTATTCTTTTCCATAATAATCCCCTTTTTAGCCAATCGAGATTAGTGTAACTCATAAAACAAAACAAAGTAGAAAAGGATTTTTTTTTATATTGAGGAAAATGCATAGTACAAAGGAAAAATTTAGTAAAAAACTGCAAGTTTAGTAATTGCAAATGTACACCAAAGGGAACTGGTTACAAAAAAACATCAACATAACAAGTTGAAACAACAAAATGCCATTCCGCAAGACAAGAACAACAGTGAAAAAGTTAGCCAAAACTACAAAAGTACAAGAGCTATAAGCTGGAGCAGCAACAATGTAAACCTTGGAAACCATTAACACATGAACCAACCAAACAACCAACAGAAACAACAAGAAGACAAGATCTATATGTTGGAACAACAACAATGAAGTCCTTGGAACCAGTAATAAATGGACCAGCCGTAACAACATCTCCAATAGCGTTACAACAACAAAAAAGGCCTTAATGCTTGAGAAATCTTATGTTTTCTGAGCAAGAGATCCACTGGATGTTTGATGCATTGGATTTGAGTGTCCATCTTTACATTCTTCTTGGAATAGGCCTATAGAAAACAAAAAAGAGAAGCAAGACAATACAATATGTCAGAGTAAAGTTTTAGAACTACAAAATCCTGGTGATCATTACTATTGAACATTGCTTTACATATGTTTCTCCATAGATGCAACAAGATAACATGGTGAACTCCATCAACAATAACATTATTATGTAACCCAACTCCAAGCAAGGCCTTTATGTTTATGTTGCTGCTATAACTTTGGTTGTGTATATGCTCCTAAGCATACACATAAACAACAAAGGCCCAACTTGTTTGGTTTGTATTGGATTACACAATACAAAGCAAGTAGCAACAGCCAAAAAGGGCACTCAATGGATAAGAGCAAAGACAGTTCTTTGTTGTTAATGAGAACAATGAAAAACAAGAAAAACAACCTCTAAATAGATCTTAATTCTTTTTAAATCGACCCTTATATAAGGTCATCTAAATTATTCGTGTCATAAAGAGAAATGTACAAAAGTATTAAATAACTATGCATGCATTTCATCATTAAAATATTAAGAAAATTTAGATCAAAATAAGAAAATTATAATTAAAAACATCGGTGACAAGTGGGGCATTATAGCAACCAACTTGGTAAAGTCCTCCTTTATTGTTGGCTTAGAAGAGAGGGGCTAATACTCCATCTTTCTTGTTTAGTTCAACAACTTAACTTTTTTTAATCTTTTATACTTGACCATTTTACCTTCCCCAAGGAAGATTTCTACTCCAATTCTCCTTTAAGAACATTTTATTGATGAATCATTGATGATAACTTGAAGAATTTGCTAAGATGGAAATGGGGAGTTTATTGTCATCAAAATAATTTAAAGACATAACTTAAGTGGTATATGACTTGAAGGGAAATATATTTCTATATGAGCTTGTAGGAATGGTTTTTTTTTTTAGATGTTTGACTATATAAGAGGAAAGAGACGGTTGAGCAAGAAAGTCTATTTATCCACAACCAATCAATCGTTAGTTAATGAAAGGGTCACTTTCTGTAGGGATGACAATCAATCATTATGTTAATAGGAGGGTCATTTCCATTGTGTTATTGGTATAAGGATCATGACATGTTGGAATATATATGGTGTCGCAAACCAAACTTTTCAACCAACACATTCCTCTGCAACCAATCAATCATTATGTTAATAGGAGGGCCACTTCCATTATGACATCATCTTTATTGGTATAAGGATCATGGTATAGACACTTTTTAAGTTGGTAAAGACATTTTTTAAGTTAGTAGGAATGAATATTCTTTACGGTCACTTCTATTGTGACATCATCCCTATTGGCATGAGGATTATGGTATATTGAAATATATATGTTGTCATAAACAAAAGCTTTCAACCAACACATTCATCCACAACCAATCAATCGTTATGTTAATATGAGGGCTACTTCCATTATGAAATCATCTTTATTCGTATAAGGATCATGGTATAGACACTTTTTAGAAAGATTAGTAGGAATGGGAAAAGATGTTTTTGAAGTTGGTAGAAATGATTTCTTTTTTTTCAACTAGACTAGACGAAAGATGAGGCAACCAATCAACTATTATGTTTGGAGGAAGGCCACATCCTTTGTGACATCACTCCATTGATATAAACATTCTACTATATTGAAATATACATGTTACCCAAAATCAAATCTTCCAATTATTGTGAGAACTATTTTTAAGAAGATTTTATAATCATATAAACAATTTTAAAATACATCATAATTAGATATATCCAACCTAAAAGATTTGGTTTTTATTTAAAAATTATAAAAATTAAATGTTTTAAATTTTCCACTCACAAAGAGACAACCATATTCGTTCATATCCAGTCGACTCTTATGTTACCATTGACACAAGGATCATAAAGTCCAATACTCTAAAGGATACACTGTAGAACTTTGTAAGAGCATAATTTTCTGAATGTCACCGGATGGAACCACCAGGTTAGATGTTCCTGAACAACACTTAGCTTACGAAAAGATTCAACTGTAATAAAAAACGGTATGGTTTGCAATGGCCATAAGAAGCAGCTCATGGTGCTATATGTTGAGCCAATCCTACAAATGCAGCTTAGAATGTGTTCAAGTACCCCCACTCGTAAAAAACAATTTCAAGGTAATAATGGTAGCAGTATTCCTCTCCACCATATCAAAACACTGTGTCAGCCCGACCGTCTGAAGAGGACGCTTCCTATATTGCGACTCCGAAGCCACCAAATCGACTCCTCAGCCTATGTCTCTCGCTTGCAGGCATTCATTCAGAAAAGGGCTTTATCACGGGCAAAACTCATCCATGTCCACAAGAATGGAACTGGATATACAGCAGACAGAATCTCGGCCAACACGCTTGTCAACATGTATGTCAAGTGTGGAAGTCTGCGGGATGCTCGTAAAGTGTTCGACGAAATGCCTCGACGAGATGTGCGATCGTGGACTGTCATGATTGCAGGTTATGCCAGGCAGGGACTGCCCAAGGTGGCGCTCGATCTGTTTGACCAAATGCAAAGCTCAGGTGTTCAACCCAATCAGTTCACATTTTCCGCTGTACTGCCTGCTTGCTCGAATTTGGGGTTACAAGAGCGGGGTTTGGAGATCCACCATCAAATTCTAAGCAGTGGATTTCAGTGCGATGCCATCATCCAGACTGCTCTCATAGACATGTATGCGAAATGTGGAAATATGGTGAAAGCTCGTGAATTGTTCGATGAAATGCCTCAACTAGATGTGTTCTCCTGGACTGCCATGATTGCAGGTTAGGCTAATATTTGCCAGTTTGCTATTTTAGCTATTAACTAGAGGAGGAAAAGCCTTAAGCCTTCACCGCTCGTCCCCTTACTAAAAAATACTTAGAGGTGAATTACGTTCCCTTCCCTAATTATTATTATAAACATTAACAAATGTTTAGATATGCTTGGGTGCTAAGTGTGTTCCCTCGTCTATAATTATCCTGACAGGAAGAAAAATACTATTAGTGTAAAGACATGGGGTTATCTGAGATGACTAAAAATGCTCACAGGTTAACTCCCACAAAAATTGAAATTCAGATGTAAGGTTTCTTAAATTTTTACCTATTGCAGGCTATGCGCAGAATGGGCAGCATGAGGAAGCCTTGGAGATTTTCCGGCAGATGGAAATGGCAGGACTGAAGGCAGATGTCAAAACCTTGGCTAGCGTGCTCCCTGCATGCACCAATTTGACAGCTTTAAAGAATGGTATGGAGGTGCATGGAGTCATAATTAGGAGAGGGTTTGAGTTTGGAATCATTGTGGAAAGTGCACTTGTAGACATGTATGCAAATTGTGGAAGCATAGAGATTGCAAGGAAACTGTTTAACAAGATGCCGCAAAGAGATGTTCTTTCCTGGACGGTGATGATCAAAGGGTGTGTACAGAATGGCGAAGCATGGGAGGCACTGAAACTTTTCGAACAAATGGAACAGGCAGGTACGATACCAGATCAGAAGACACTCACCACTATTCTTTCGGCATGTGCTAATTTAGCTGCCCTGGAAAAGGGAATGGATATACATGAAAAGATAGGTAGATTGGGTTTGGAGTTGGATGTTATTATGGGGAACTCCCTAATAGATATGTATGCAAAATGTGGGAGGATAGAGAAAGCCCGGGAAATGTTTGACGAAATGCATGAACGAGACGTAACAACGTGGACATCTATGATTTCTGGATATGCCATTAATGGCCGTGGCAAGGAGGCTCTCAAACTTTTTGAAGAAATGAAACAGTCTTGCATAAGTCCAAATCACGTCACATTACTTTGTGTTTTGTCTGCCTGTTCTCATGCAGGGCTGGTGGAACAGGGTTATCAATATTTCGATTGCTTGAGCAAATTTTATCACATACAACCCACGATGGAGCATTATTGCTGCATGGTTGACCTTCTTGGGCGTGCTGGGCACCTGGATGAAGCTCAAGACTTTATCAATAAGATGCCAATAAATCCAGACGCTACTTTGTGGACATCTTTGCTTGGTGCCTGTGCAATTCATAATCATATAGAGCTAGGAGAACGTCTGGCGGGTTTCCTCTTTGAAATGGATCCCCACAATCCTTCTCCTTATGTGCTCCTCTCAAATATCTATGCTGCAGCTGGCAGGTGGGATGACACCGAGAAGATATGGAAAATGATGAAAGATAAGGGGGTGAAAAAGACACCCAGCTGTAGTTGGATTGAGGTTAATAAACAGGTGCATGCTTTCCTCATACAAGACAGGTCACACCGGTGAATATAGAGCATCTACAAAGAGTTGGAGTTATTAGCTCAAGAAAATAAAAGTGGCAGGATAAGGCCCCGACTCAAAATTGTTCAGAGTGATGTGGATGAGGAGGGAAATGGACACATTATTTTCCACCGTAATGAGACGTTGGTCATTTTGTTTATATTGTTGAGTTATCAAGAATCTCCAAGTTTGTGGGGATTGCCACTCTGCAATCAACTTCATCTCCAAGATTGTTGAACTAGAGATTGTTACGGGAATCACAAGTTGTTACCATCATGTCAAGGATGGTCAGTGTTCTTGCGGGGATTACTGGCGATTAGTAGTAGTTCAAAGCGAGATTTTCTAGTAATTAGAAATGTGCATCTATTTCCGCATTTTTTCTCCAGAGATTTATGAAGTCTTCTGTTGCACATTGGTTGCTTGGACAGTAAATGCCAGCCTTTAGTTTGGGACTTATCAAGAATGGTTCAGAGAAGGCATGTATATTTCCCAGATTGTAAACATGAGGATTTCCAAAATTTTCCATGTTTTAAGTGGTGTCTTCTTCCAATTTAAAGGAGAAAACATCTTCCAAATCTGATAATTAATTGACTAAACCGTCCAGACTATGCCATGGAGCAATGGTTTCAAAGTGTTGGAACAAAATCATACAGAGATCTGAAAATAATCTGGAGGAAAAGGCAAGGGATGAGCAGGAGGTGGCAGGATAGCAATAACCCGTGGAAGTAGAAATTTATCTCATTCAAGATAATTAGTTATCCAATGACAACCAAGTTGAGTGTGTGGAATAATTTTGCTAAAGAAAAGTTCAGAATTTGGTCCCGTGCAAATGGGCCTCATACGGGACAACGGCACAAGATTCTTTAATCAGTCATTAAACACAGAAGGAAAAGAAAGCTCATTATAATTTTTCAGTTCTATGAACCTTACTACGGAAAATGAGACGACAAGAATCATGATGCAACTACGAAGTTTCCAGTCATACCTATTCTTGCCTATCGTACATGTTGATTTCATCGAGTTGATCAACTTTTCAGTTGAATTGAGGTTTCATTAAGAACTACAGTAAACTTTGAGAGCGAATAAAGATAAAAGGTATTTTTTGAGGTCATGGCCAAGCCAAGTGCCAATTTGGTATATGAAACCTCCTCGTGGAAGGCCTCCAAAGGAAATCTGTTTCCATTCACCTTAAATATTGATCAAATTTGTACCTCTTTAGGCTTCAACACTTCGACAAGGCTTGTGGTAACCAAACCCTTTTCAATCCTTTTAAGCCTGGGGTCGATTTTGAGTTTAACCACGCTTCTTTTTAGAGAAAGGGGCAACGAGATCTCTACTACGTGAAATTGCCAAAGCAGAAAATAAACTAAATTCACTCACCTTACTATAAACTCTAACACTATTTCATTGAACTTGAAAGAGGGAGCACCTTTGAAATGAGATTTTTGGCACTCAGTTTCCTTGTCTAATGTCTTCAGGGAAATTATAGCAATGAAAGTGGCAGAATTTTTTTTAACCCTGTGATTCTGTTGGAGAGCCATTCACAATTTCTGCATTGTAGATGATCTGCATATCATCATTTTGTTGTTGCTCTATAAAACCTTCATTTGGTATCTGAACCAGACCAGCAGCTATAAAACCTTCATTTGGTATCCAAGCCAGACCAGCAAAGCCAACGCCAGGCTAGGAGCCCTGAGCATCTAGAATGTGGCTCAAGGGGGTGTTGGAAACTGAGCCACAGCTGAATCATAAATGGACTGGTCACCAAGTGGGTCGGTAGCTCAATGGTAGAGTAATCCAACAGCAGATGGATGGTCCTATGTTCCACTCCTAGCTGGTCCATGAAAAGGTTTAACAGATTCAAGGTTAAGAACAATCAAATTGCCTTCATCAAAGAGAACAATTCTGGATCAAAGGTTGCCACAGCTAATAAAGAGTATATAATGTCATAAAGTAGAATTTTGATTCAACCTAAGTGTAATATTGGCCGAAGGGCCGACAAGAAATACTTTAATGCATGCATTTACTCAATCAGGTTTTTAAATTGTTTTCCTTAGTCTATCCAAGATCCTCGATGCTCTTTACCTTCAAGAGGGATATCTGTCAAAGTTCCTTTCAGTAATGCAGAGCAAGAGTCTCGGGCCACATGGAAGGCCCACAATTTCATCTTCATTCAATATTGTGAAGGTGTCAAGCTTCATACAAAGTTGTGTCATGTCTTTTTTATTAAGTTTTCTTTTTCGATGGTTAGTTTTGTTTGGGTGGAGAGCTTTAGGTACGTGCACCACCCATCTTTATATTTTTTAAAAATAAAAATAAAGGGAAGGATTTTGGACAGATTTTGGGGTTTAGTTGATCTATCTTAGAGAGCTCCGACTCTATATGAGATGGTATGTAAAGAGAAGAAAACAAAAACAGAGTGTGGAAGATAGTGTTTTGAGTTAATAGATATGGATTTTAAATGCAATCTTGCTGTTATAAATTCAAGGAAGCTCCATATTTATGATTGTTCTGTCTTTGTCGTCTGAGTAGCCTAAATGTTATATTTTATTTTATTTTTTTCATTTAGAACTGTTCATCACAGCTGCAGGTTGAGAGACTGATTTTGATGATGGAACAAAGGAGGCAGAGTTAAGTTGAGAGGGGCTCTGAATCACTAGAGGGGCTCTGAATCACTAATGACTTTTATTCACATGAAAGTTGTTGGAAGATGAACGAACATGGAAAATTAAGTTTGAAGATGTTCACTTTTAACTTGATGTTTCATTTAAGAGATGGATAGAAGATAAATTATTTTATTTCTTATCAGGTAACATGTACGTGCGGACATGTGAAAATAATTTATCATTGCAACAACAAAATTGTTGGAAAAGCAACCTATAAGGAAGGAATTCTTATTTATTTTACAACTATAGTATGAATTTAATTTCCTTTCCAAATCGAAGCTGGGAAACAAAACAATGCTTTAACAGTAACTTCTTGTTGCTGATTGATACAGGGCCGTATGATAGTCAGATCCGTGGTGTTGAATTTGAATGGTAAAAAGAATGTTATAAAGGTTGAAATTATTTGACTAAACATATCAAAAGGAGAGGGACGACACCAACTGTATGACAATGGATTCATGGAATGCGTATCTATAAGACTATAACTCAAAAGAAATTATACACAGAATGCTCACAAGCTGTTCAATTAAACTCCACAATGGAAATTCACGAGTAGAGAGCATACGGACTGTTTGACAAAATGATTTGAAGAAACTCGGACTCATCATATGTAATGACTGTAGGATAAATGAAGTTATGTGCTTGTAGGATATACCCGAATTGGGTTTGCCGAAGAAGGCTAGGGGGTATATAGGCAAATACAATTGTAGACTTCACAGCCTTTACCGGCATCATTCCTAGTTCCTGCCAAAATGGGAGCATGGGGATATTGGCATCCATCAAACTCTAAGTGAAAAAAAAACATTTGCCAAATATTGTAGTTTCGAATACTCTGATAGAAATGTAAGCAAAATGTGGAAACACTCACAAGACACATGAACAGTTCAACCACTTCTAGACTTGCTTGCCGTCCTTTTTAACTTCCATTTGTGGTCAACGGGAAAACAGCCATGTGCGCCTGAAGGAGGAAATTTTAGGATTAGGCAACCCTAGGCACAGTAGAACAAAAGAAATAAAGAAAAGAAGTCTCTAAAACTGCCTAATGTGACAAATGAACCGCTAAAGATACATTATCTATTCAATTTCCTTAAAATATAAAGAAATTATGGATTTTAGATGAAACATTGACCCTTTCTCAAGTCTAATTGCCTAATATGCTCTCCTTCATTTTTAATGGCTGCTTACCCTTTCTGGTACAGAATCTGTTTGACTGTTTCGTAAGGCAAAAACTGTCATTCAAACCAAATCCCAAAGAAAACAGAAACCAAAAGAAGCCCAATATAGAGATAATAGATCTCAAGCAAGATAAGCCCTTACCCCCTGTCCCCATGCTGCTGCTTAAGTCTATTTTCTGCTTAAAATTAAGCAGTTAGATGTCCCCATGAAAATTTTTATTTATGGGAATAGGATAATTTGGAATCTTCCCTATTTTCGTGAAGCAGCAACTGCTTAAAAATTGAAAATAGGCTGTGGAAAAATGGGGGGCTGAAAAATAAGCAGCTACTGCATACTAAGAAAAATGCCATGTGGCTCCACAAATCTCGTTGCCTCTTTTTTTACATTTGCCTTTAATTTTTCCCACTAATTTTTCCTTCTACATTTTAGTTGTACAAAATATTATTAATACTTTTAATTTATTATACAATTGGAAAAATTAAATTTAAATTGACCGCTTAGCCATGGGGTCACCCGCTTCACAAAATGCTCCTTAAAATGTTGAACAGTGACTGCTAACCAAAATAAGCTAAGCAGCCTCATAAAGATGTGCCCTTTACTTACCAATCAGTCGACCTAGAAAGAGAACAACTTACCTCCACGAAAATACTAACTCCTTAAAAAAGATCTGAAATAAAAGACTCTTAATAATTAAAAAAAGCCCTACAGTTCATATTGGCAAGAAAGGAATAGAAAACACAATTTATTGAATCTCCAAAAGTGTTTAGAACAGCCAAGGCAAAAGAACTATTACACTGAAAAATATTTGATCAGTAAATAATATTTTAGAAAAACTGCGAGATGTCACATACATTCCTGAAAAAATAAAAATCTGTTTTGTGCTGCAAATAAAAAAGTACATTTGCTACATGACCCAATGCATCTCCTCCTTTGAGCTTCTTTAAAGATAAATCACATTGAATTCCAAAATTTTAAAATTAGACGTTTTTGGCATTTGTAAATTCCTTCGAATATAGAACAGTATAATCGTATTCCATATTTTCAAAGGTATTGAGATCGAAGTTATGAGGCTGCTTAAGACACAATAATTTGTTCAATTTGTAACGCAAAATAGGGCGGTCTACTCCGAAGCAACTTTTCATACGTAGTTCGGGAATGCTTGTATATAAACAGAAGGCAATTGATCCGAAAACACCAAGAAAATGCAATGGCACTGTCGACCTAATCAACAATTTCAATGGAAGAATTCATACTTACAGTGGAAAGAAAAAACAGGTTGAGAATGTACCAGGCAGGGAAGTCGATGAGGCAATAAACAGTGATAAGAGAGATTTTGACAGTGTGTCAGTATGGAACTAGGTGAAGGAGAAACGTTTAAACTTTTTTGCATTTATAGAACACACCATCTACTGAGTTGAAAATTTGAAAATATCAAAATAATATATTCTTATTAACGATGACCTAGACACTACAAGTGCAACCATGCTTAAACCATCTGGATTTTATTTTCTTAATTCTGATTCCAAATATTAGTTAAAGAATTTTTTTGGAATGTTTATCATCTTTGTTAAATGGTACAGTTTTCATGTCTTGGTAACAAATGTATCATATTCTTTGCTTTTCAGCTTTATCAAATCAAATATTATGTTTCATATACGGAATTTGTCATTTTGACATCGCAGTATAAATTGGGGAGATGAAAAGTCATTGACAAGGTCTCATTGAGTGTAATCATGTAGGTTTTTAGGTTTTAAACTATAATTTACAATAATTGTTTCCATGTTCATTTCTTTTTCAAACATTATTCTTGAAAGCAGAAGCCATGCATTTGTAAAGTGAATATTCATTGGAAGTAAAATCTCATTGCCCTGTGATCAGTCTAGATTCAATATAATCTAATGATAACCTGACTTCATTTGAAATTTAATCAAAGAATAGTAAATTTCACGAAGACGTGTCCCTTTCAAAATGAGTTTATTTCTGAGACAGAGATGCCCTGGGATGCGGAGAATACATCCCTGCTACCACCCCCGTGGGGAAATGTCTTCGACATATGAAGGGAACATTTCAGGGACACCCCTTGTTGGGGACATGGGGAAGTCTCTAGAATAGCACGAGGACTTCGTGAAGTCTTTAGATCGTCGAAGTCGCAGGTAAAGCTTTATAAATTTCTTGTAAATGTTTAGGATTTTTTAAATCCTCGATACTAAGGGTTGTGCAGGACGAGGCATTAGTGTTAGCAGCAGAACTGGAGCTTACAACAGGGATTGCTAATGGTGGATTGTTCCATCTAATTATCGATTACAGAGAAGGGTTTCTTGATATACAAAGAAACTACTGATATTGAAAAATGTGCAATCCCCAATAATTCAATAATTCAATGGTGATTATTTAGATAATTAGATGGCCAATGTCAGACCAAGAGATTGAAGAGTTTTTTTTATTATTGACAATAATTTATTTTCTTTTTCTTTCTTGATGCAGTTCTAAAGTTAATTTATTAAAACTTTTAATAAAATAATATTTAATTATAAGTTTGTATAAAAATTATAAAAAATAAAAAATATTTATATATTATAATTTACTTTATGTAACTCTGTAAATTATATAATATATTGAATAAATGAATCATGAATAAATAATTTCTTTATTTTTATTCAAGGGATTAGAGATAGATAATCATGAAATATGTAAGATATAAGTAAGAGGGTAAGTTTGAGAAATGATAAATGATGTTATCTCTTTGAAGGATATGTAAAAATAAATTTTGATGGAGTTTCAAAAGGAAATTTTCTTTTTGGGTTTGGTTAGAGAAGGAATAATATTACTCTTGTGAGATTCAAGTGAAAAAAATTTGTATAGTAGTTTATTTTTCTGTGAATGTGAAACTAATACTAATGCAAAATGTGAGGCATTTCTAGGATATATAGATGTAGCAAAAGACACAAATTTAATAAGTTGATGGCAAAAGGAAACTAATTGATAGTGATCAATGCTCTAAATAAAGTATCAACTATAAATCACCATGTTAATCATAATATAGAAGAGTTTGAAGGCTTGAAAAGGTATTTTTCAAATATTTAGTCTCTCGTTGCGAATGGAATCTAAATTTGGTTATTGATTATCTAGCAAACATTGGTATATCTCAAGAGCCTTGTATACAATCAAAATCCTAACTCATGGAAGGATCTTATTGATCATTTAAGCTTTAAACTGTCTTAAGATGTTAGGCAAGGCAAGCTTGTTTTGTGCTTCTAATGGTAGAAGTGTGACATAAGCATATAATATCTTTGGTATGGTAAGGGTGGCAACAATATTTGATTTTTTTTTCTCTAGGAATGATTACATGAGTGATAGAAATATTTGTTTTAATGATGTTATCTCTTTGGACATAGTAGATTGGTAGCCCTAGGAGAGTAAAGATCTTTGTGAGAAGTTATTTAGTGTGTTGTTTGTGTGGAGAGTCTAGACTCTTGGGGAGAGCTAGAACATGGTGCTTGGAATTTGTGTTGGTCGGTGGTCTAGATGCAAGAGGTCTTGTTTTATTGTTTATAGGAATGGCAAGCAAAAGGACTTCTAGGAAAAGCAAGGTTGGTAAGCATTGTGGCTCTATGTTGAAGAATATGATTTGTCGCATTTTTAATTATGAATTTTATAGCTACATTAAGGTTTGTTAGCTCATATTGGGAGCTTTAAGATCATATGTGAATAGGCTAAAAGTTTCCCTGTGTGGAGGTTTTTTCACCAATCTTGTGTAGTATGTACCTAATGTAAGGTTAAGAACTTCATTTTAGCATAGATGGAAGGTGATGATCTACTAATGTATTTAAGAAATATATGTTGCTTAGAAACATCGTCATACAAGCATGTTGAAAATTCATTGTACTCATTGGTGTATTCTTCCACAAACTAATTCTTGCATTAACATAGTAACTAGAAATTATGTATTCTCATCCTCAAAATGCTTGTGATGATAAAATTCCTCTTACAAATAGTTAAGAAAGTCATTCTAGACTAGAATTGGCTAGTTATTTCAATCATCTTGTTTGTTGAGTGCTTGCCATTAGTTTGAGACTAAAATGGGCATTTGTAGTGTTCCAAAGATCTTCTCAACATCAATGAAGCTATTGAGGGAGAATTATACTTTGAGTTATTGAATCTAGACATCTAGCATTAAGGTGTCAATTTTTCCTTTGAACATACCTAAATATTCAAGTTGACTTGAAATATGAAATGATTTTAATGTTACACAAGGGTGAGTGCAAGCTAATGGGTCCACTTTTAGTGGAAGTGTCGGTCTTGAAAAAAATCTCAACAAGAATAGGTGTCGATTTCATAAAAAATGGGTACCCTATTAGGATTGAGCTCTCGAACCTAAATTTCTACCCATATGAAATGGGTACCTGTTTTTGTTTACATCATATTCCCGCTCCTTTTTAGAACATGTATGCATTGTGGAGTGGGTATGCATTTCATAAAATTTGAAACCCATAGTTTTGATTTTGTTTTAGGCTTGGAAACACAACCCTTAGTCTTGAACCTACAAGTACAATGCCATGAAAACAAGAGAAATTTGACTTTACCAATATCTAGTTGACTCTTTTTTTTAAATGACAAAATTAAAATTTGTTATAGATGACGATGTCTAGATTTCAAATATAAAAAAAATTATGATTAGACTTGTTTTTCTATTTATTAATTAATTTATGAGGAAACTATTCCATAAACTTGAAATATCATGTATTCGTATTTTTTTAATAACTTTTAATTTGTAAAGTTTTAAAAAAAATGTCATTGAATCAATCTAGACATCATTTTTTACACATTGAAAAAATATTTTATGATTAGTTTGGCTCAAATTATGTTTGTCATACACGAGGGGTTTTCAAAAATAACAATTAAGGCCACTAAAAAATTAATTAAAAATATAATATTCTTATCAAACTTCACTATAAGACACATCATTCCCCAAAAGGAATCAAAAAAATATTCTTATTTAGGTCAAATTATGCTTGTCATACACATGCATGTTATGACCCTATAAAAATGACTTTAAAACAATTATTTTTGTACATCCTATACAAAATTAATTTGTATCATCTAGGTATTAGAATAAATTATATATTTGAAAACTAGACTCAAAATCCTACAATTCATATTATTGGACTTTCTTAAGATTCTATGTGTAAGTGCTTCAAATTTTTATTATAAGTATGACAAACTTTGATTTTTAGTAAAAACACCTCCACATTTTTTTCTAAAAATGGACCCAACTTCTTGCACTTACCCACAAGTTGTGTAGAGTTTTGTAGCATTGGTCCAAGGTAGTTTATAAAGTTGTAAAATTATCCAAAGAGCCCTTGGCACTACATCTCCAAAGCAATATTGAGTATCCATTGAAAGTTAGTTGATACTTTAGGAGTGCATCCATCAACCCTTTATCTTTGATGTTCATCTATACTTTCACATTTTTAACCAAGTGTACTAAGTTCCCTTGGTTGTTGTGTGAATTTTTGCACTAGCAAGAAAGAAGAGCTTTAACTTTGATACCATTGATATGATTCTGAGGTGAATAGGCGATGCTCTTGTAGATTAGCTAGTAATGCAACAAGATTGTATAATGCATTAAGGAAAACACATATACAAACCAAAATACACTTAGATGTAGAAGGATTATGGAAAATATGGCACGTCTATTCAAGAATGAACAAGATGAATTTATAGCAAGGTAAGATGAGAATTTGATGTGCCTTTTATATTTTATAGAATGTACAAGGATTGTATTTTTACAAGTAGGCCATCAACTAGGCTTCATAAATATGCTGACAAGTGTCACACGTGTATGGTGCACTCATTATGCAAGTAGGGTGATGAAAAATGTCAAACATGTATTGTGCTAGTTGTATTACAAAATATGTGACAAATCTTGCCTTGTGTCATATGCATACTTCAACATCACATCAAGGTGTTAGTTGTGTGATTATGTTTGTAGCACAAAGGCCACTAAATAGTGCATAAATATTGTAGCATATCATGTGAATGATGATGTTCTATGTGTCACATACACATAGTTTGATTTGGCACCTACATGTGTAGCCATGTGTAGAGCCACAATATGCACATGAGAAGTAATGTATAATGACACACTAGAATTATATCTAGATACGTGATGATAATGTTGCATGTGGATGCATGAGTTTTTTGTTGTGCATGTTAAGTGAACCTAAGTCCACAAATGATGATGCTAAAGAGGATGCATGACTCTATGCTTGAGTCATAAGTCGCAAGAAGCTTGAGGATAAAATTTAGTAATCATAAGAGATGAGCTTATGATCATGTCAAGAAGAGTCACTAGAGGCATCAAAAGAGAAAATATCAATAAAAGTACATGAGCCTTATGAAGCGGAAGTATTAATAACTATAGGAAGAGGATTGTCCTTGTTGGAAAATATGCCTCAATCTCACAGGCTGAAACCTCTGAGAAAGCTTAGTCGTTGTGACATTTCTGTTGTCTGGCCGACTGGTAGTTTACCTTGTGTTTTGCTCATGTCGCCAAGACAATGCTTTTGTCTTGCCGAAGAAGCCTATCGTTGTGACTTGTGGCCTTCGTTGTAATCTCCTACCGAGTGGAATGTCTCGGCGACATAAGGGTTTGTTATCAGGCTTCGAGGAGACTCATGGCAACTTAGAGTCTTTGGGATAACAAATGGATTCGGCAGGAAGTCATGGCGATTGGGAGAAGTCTCACCAATAAGCAAGTTCGGGGTGACTTGAACTCTCGGGAAGATCTCTTGGCGACTGAGGAATGTCTCACCGATGGTATACACTCGGGCTAACTCAAGGGTCTCGGTGAGAAGTCTTACCAAAAGTAACATGTCTCGACAACAGTGTTGGAGCTTTCGGGGAAACTCTTGGGTGATCGGTATGAGGTCTTACCGATATGAATGTCTTGCCGATTGTATGGTCTTTAGGTTCGCTATGACTCTCGGCGAAAGACAGATCGGAGTAACTTAAAGGCTTCAGTATGAAGTCTTGGTGAAAGCAGTAAGTCTGGCTGACAAGATTGAATCGGGGTGACTTGGAACCTGCAGGGTGATGTCTTGGCGAAGGTCAAATGTCTTGCCAACTCGGTAAGACATGAGCACTCGGTGAAAGGTCTTAGCGAAAGACAAAAGTCTTGCCGACTATTATTTAACGCTCGGTATGACTTGAGACCTCGGTGTGATGTCTCGGCGAAAGCAATAAGTCTCGTCGACTGTCGAATGCTTCGGTATAACACATGAATGCTCGGTGGGATGTCTTAGCGAAAGACGATTGTCTCAGCGAATGGAATTCTCACGTCGGCATGACTTGAAGACTTCGGTATGAGGTCTTGGCGATCTACGATAGTCTTGCCGATGGCAATATTGAGATCGATGTGACTTGAAGACCTCGGTGAAACCTCTTGGTGACAGTTGAATGTCTTAGCGATAGCGTTGGCGGATGAGTTCAACTAAAGGTCGGTGAGAGGTCTCGCCGATCATGCTGATAGATCGATGCCGATAGGAATACAATGGGTTTTGGCATGACTTGAAGACTTGATATGATCTCCTGGCGATAGCATTAGTCTCACCGATGTGCATATTGCAGTCGATGTAACTTGTGAACTCGGTGGAACCTCTTGCCGATGGAGACGACTCTTGGTGAGAACATGTAAATGGGTCTTGTGGCATCGAGGGACACTTCTTGTGTCTCCACTTGGGCAACGACACAAGTTGATCACTATTAATGAGAGTAAAGGTACATCCAGGCGTGAGCTGATGTAGATAATCCGAGAGAACTGATGAACGTTTCTTTGTGGATAATTGCATTTACGTGGAGGAAAAATCTACAAGGAGACAGAAACATCTTGAGTCAGCGGAAGTGTTGGGTTGGAGTTGCTTTCCTAGCTGTTGAGAGCAGATGCATATATGTATGCATTGAGTTCTAGAAGGGAACCTGAGCAAGAAGAGGAAGGCATTAAGCGAAATTTGGTAGGGAGGCCGGGAGAGGGTCGATGAGAAGGTCAGGAGTGGATGGCTATGAGGCGAAGCCATGGTAGGGGCGAGAGAGTGAAGGCGAGTTATCTTCTTTGGAGTCTCTGATCATGAATGCCATGTTTGATCTCTCAAGGATAGTATGTTACCAGTTGTATCCAGAATGAACAAAGATGAATCTCTGAAGAGGCTATGAGCCTGAATTTGTATTATAACCATTTCTGTTGCTGAATAATACAATGGCTCGATCTTTGGGTGTGGAGTTTTTTATCGAAAAGGATTTTCCCCGTAATCTTTGTGTTCTGGTTTTATGTTTCATCTTTTATGTCTGCTGGTTCGTGTAGTAGAATATGTTAATGCTTGTTGTTGAATTTACATGTGTTTCTCTCAGATGGATCAATGTGGGAAATGAATTGTGTATGTTCCGCATTTGGACATAGTTGTACGTGTCTTTGAGGCAACCTAATCGAAATGAAAGTTACCGAAGGCACTACTATATGGAGTTTTCACTAGATGCGCTCCTAGATTTCCTTACAGTCCTTGGGGTAGTAAGGTTCCATGAGATTCAATTAGCAAACTTATCCTATACTACATGTGATAATGGTGATGAGGTAAAATTAACCTCATAATATAATAAGCCAAATACCCTTCCTTATTTCTCCTAGTCACTTTTATCCTGCTAATTATTTATCTTTGGGATTAGTAATTGCTTTCTTTTTGTGAAAAAATGTTTAATCTTTATTTCCTAAAATTAATTGAAATAAGCTAACCAGCACTAACATAATGGTATAGTTTTTAGTACTGTACAAGTTATTATTCATAGTTGGTCATTATGCTCAGCCAAGTGGATTTAAAGTAGACTTCAATACAGTTAAAGACAAGCGTCGAAAGTCTAGGCATCAAAATTTTAGGAAGTGCATGGTGGACTGAGTCTTTTAAATTTTTTTTGTTATTTTCTTTTTCAAGACTTTATGGCTCATTCCAAGTCTTTTTAATGCTTTATGTTATGGACCTAAGTCTGTTAGTTAGTTGAATTCTATTGAAGACTTTTTCAGTGGTGATCTTCACCATCTAAATTATAAGATTTTGTTAGCAATTTTTGTATAAATATGTAATCACCAAAAATAATGTTATTGGATATCGTTATGCTATCATAATGTGTTCTTAAAAACTATGTTTCTGAGTTATACTTTTGATATAAATAAAATAATCTTTTCTTGTCTCATTCTGAGTTAGTAGTATTGTGCAATGGAATTATCTTGGATGGATTAATTTCAAAGATACAGAGTGTATGTGATCGGAGTTAAGCATAGTAGCACCTAAGAGCTAGCCACTCGAGGGGATCATAGAATACATAGATAAGTATTTTCATCTTCAATTATGTTGTTTTTATTTCATACATGATAAGTGTGAGTGAATGTTATTTGTATGTGTTGAGCTCTGTTAAGTTATTCCTATAGGTTATAGTTTGAGTTTGTAATCTTTAGTTTTATTCATCTAAAGTTCTGGAGCACCCACTCTGGTTGTTAATTTTAGGTTGTTAAGTTTGTTTTTTGTTAACAACTAGATGTTAGTTAAAAGTTGTTTTCATTTCAACTTATAGTTTTATTGCAAGTACTTCTTTTCAAGTAATTTTCATGCTTTCTAGCTTAATCATTTATGATTTCTACTTAATCACTTATGCTTTCTAGTTTAAACATTTCATGCTTTCTAGTTTAGTCAACCTATGATTTCTAGGTGAATAATTTCTTGCTTTCTAGTTTAGAAAACTTTATGCTTTCTAGTTTAGTGGCCTCTTTAGTTTAAGTTTTGTTTTTAACTATTCCAAACATTTAGAAAATCTAAGAGAGTTAGTCAAGATGTTTCCTATTGCATATAGCCTCCGAACACTACCCGGTCGATACATTTGATGCATTTTTCAACTAAAGCAATAAGACCTAACGACAGCCTGTCACTTTTTGGCTTTGTTGTCGAGGAACCCTTCCTTTTCTAGTGTTAGTAGGAGATTGCTTAAATACCTCTTTTAGGAACAAAAATAGTCGCCAGACTTCTTTTTCTGCATGGTTAGAAAATGAGGCCCTCACAAAAGATTTGTACCAAACCCCCCCCCCAAAAGATGTTCCAACCATAAGTAGGGAGGAAGAAGTCTCTGCCAAAGAACTTATTGAAGAATTGATCGAGCAGGATCAACCTGAGACCTTCCCGTCTACCCTAGAAAGTCACCCAATAGAACAAACATTTGTCGAGGAGAGTATTCCTTTGCATACCCTCGAGCCTTAGCCATTTGAGAAAACTTTTGAAGAGGAACGCATTCCTTTCAACATCATGGGTGACTGTAGAAATGTTGTTGACCTGGCATCGAGAGCGGACACATTCACTTATCCTATTGCTATTGATACAGATGATGAGATGCCTATGAAAAATATTTCACCAGCCTTCTTTCCAACCTTCAAAGGTTTATCTTTCGATGACCCTGACCAATTTCTATTTAAGTTTAAAGTCTTGTGTCAGACATATGATTACAAGAATGATAATCTGAAACTGAAACTTTTTCCCTCCACCCTAAAAGACGCAACAATGTGTTGGCTCATGGGGTTAGCTTCAGGGTCGATAACCTCTTGGGATGACATGGAGTCTACTTTTTTGGATAAATATCAGAGTTAATGTAGAGTCAACGATAAGAAAGAATAATTGTTTAAACTAAGGCAAAATGAAGAGGAAAGCCTAGAAGATTACCTAGATAGGTTCATCTTCTTATCTAAACAATGTGGCAGAGAAGTCATAAGTCTGGAGATTCTGAAGACAAAGGACTCAATGATATCACTGAATTATGTCGAGAATTTCTCTCGAACTCAAGGAGGTATCTGTAAGTCTACTCTTTTTAGAGGTTCTAATGAAATAGGGAAACTACAAGAGGAGATAGCCAATCTTAAAACTGACATTCTCATTCAGTTAAATACCACGTTGGATGGAATACAAGCTAAAACACATAATCCTGAGACCTTATCCATCTGCTATCCTAGGTGTTGAAACAAACACATGTTAAGAGAATGCCCTTTGGACAAAGTTGATGTTTGTTAAGTTTGTGAGAAGAGTCATGCTATTGATCAATGTGAACTCCTTAATGCAATCAAGAATTCCAAGAAAAGGATAGTTCAGGTTTAAGAAGAGATTAACCTTGTGAATCAATGACCAGGAGGAAATTTTTCTTATGGTTAAAACTCAAATCCTTCTTGGAGGCCTCAAAACAACTGGAATAATAATCAATGGGCAACACCCTGGCCTCAAGTACCACCTCAAGCACCACCTAATTGGGGAGATTACCCTTAGGGACCACCTGAATGGGAAAATTAGTCCTGGGGAAATCCCTAATGGCCAAACCAGGCTCAACAACAATGGTATCCTCAGAACCCCGCTCCTCAATTGAATCAGCCTCAAAACCAATTTTATACTTGGCCAAGAAGGATGCCTAATCAACAACAGAATATTTTACCAACTCCTCAGAATCCTGAACAAAAAAAACAAGTCAACCAACCACAACTTCCAGCACAACCTGTTCCTAATCCAAAGAATAATCATTAGAATACTTTGGTGTATTCTACGGAACAAGAAAATTTTACTGGACTTAATGCTATCCATTGTGGAAATTTGCAGTTAAGGTCAGGAAGAACACTCCAACAACTAACCATAATTGAGATCCTAGATGAAGCCATTAAGGAATCTATTGAGATGACTAAGACAACTTCCACATCTTTAGAGCAAAACCTAGTAAGACAAGACCCTTTTTTCATCTCTAGCTGGAACTTCTAAAACACCTTAGGAGGAGGGTGGTTAGTCTCCAATTGGTCCTTTAAAGAAAGACTCCACCTCTAAGGAGAAAAATTAAGCGCCTTTTCTGGAGCATCTGAAACCAACCACTTTGAAAAATCCTTCGAAAATGTCCTTGTCCACCAAAACTGCACTGATACAAGAGATTAAACAACTACAAATGAGGTCCCTTTGTTACAAGCAATAAAAGAGATTCCTGAATTAAACCAACTGATTAAACAATTATGCATTAAAACTCTAGGAAGGAAACCAAAATGAATAAATATTGTTCACATAAACAGTTAAATCTAGCTAACTTTTTGGTTGGAACAACCACAACTCCAAAATATGATGACCCGGGCAATCCACTTATAACAGTAATGATCAATGAGGTAGGAATACCTAACACACTTGTGGACTTAGGAGCAACCATTAACGTAATGACTGTCGATGTGATGGAAAAATTGAGACTCACTGATTTATGTCCCACGACTACAGTGTTGCAAATGGCAAACCAATCCATAGCTATTCCCAAGGGTGTCATAGAAAATGTTCTTGTTAAGGTTGACAGTTGGGAATATCCAGTGGACTTTCAAATAATTTAGTCCCTCACACCAAAAAATAGTTATCCGATAATCCTAGGAAGACCATGGCTAGCTACTGTTGTAGCCAAGATTGACTGCAAAGAGGGAGGAATGACCATTTCACATGGTTCCAACAACAAACATTTATTCATGTATCCTCCCGCCAATCCTGCTGAATATAATCAAGTATGGGTTGATGAACCAAAAGGTCCCAACGGACAAGAGAATCTAGCTTCACTTGCTATGGTTGTCATCAAACATGGTGAAGAATTGGAGGATGAACTTGAAAACAATATGGAGAATCTTACCATGGACTCAAGCTTGATGAAGAGACGTTGGACCTAGAAGAGATTCTAGGACAACCAATCAACGTAGACCACATTGAATTCGATAATACCAACTTCATGGGATTACCTTGTCCTCTGGTTAATATCATTCCAAAAACAGATAATTTCTTTGAATAAATTGCCAAACTCCATAGAACCATACAACATAGTTGTCCTCTTAACACTTTGAAAAGACCAATATATACAGTCACCTCCAACCATCTAGGTGTCAAAACTATCATGTTGCTTCCAGGGAAAACTTTGAATATTAATAGTTAGTTGATAGAACCAGAAGAGCGTAAATTGTTTGATATCCTGGTAAATAGATTTAAATCTTTTGCTTGGGACTACATAGATATGAGAGGAATACACCCAAGTGTTTGTACTCATCACATCTATACCGAGGATGTTTGACCTATTCGCCAACCACAACGGAGACTCAATCTTTCCTTAAAAGACATTGTTAGAACTAAAATTGAGAAACTCTTGCAAGTGGAATTTATCTATCCCATTTTCGACAGCAAATGGGTTTCACCTTTAGTTGTGGTCCCAAAGAAAAATGGGAAGTGGAGAGTTTGCATTGACTATAGGGAACTTAACAAAGCAACCCATAGAGATTACTTTCCCCTACCATTTGTAGACCAGGTCTTGGATAATTTGGTTGGGAGAGGTATTTCTCATTCCTAGACGGATTCAGTGGATACAACCAAATACAAGTAGCAGCAGAAGACCAGGATAAAACAACTTTTACTTGTCCCTGGGGAACATTTGCATATTGAGTTCTTCCTTTTGGGCTATGCAATGCTCCTGTAACATTTCAGAGAGCTATCCTGGCCATATTTGTTGAGTTAGTGAATGATTGTGTCGAAGTTTACATGGATGACTTCACTGTGTATGGGTCAACTTTTGATGAAGCCCTTCAAATTCTATACAAAGTATTGAAGCGATGTGAGGACCATCATATGTCCCTAAGCCATGAAAAATGTCTAATAATGGTATAACAAGGGATAGTATTGGGACACCACATTTTAGTAGAAGGAATAAAAGTCGACCCTAAGAAAATTGAAGTGATACAACAACTTGTTACTCCAAAGACCCAAACTGACGTTAGAAGCTTCTTAGGGCATGCTGGATACTATCACAAATTCGTAGAAAACTTTAGCAAGATTGCAGCCCCTATGTTTTCCATCCTCCAAAAGATGTAGAGTTTGTTTGGACACATGAGTGTGAATCATCATTTGAAATCATTAAGGAGAAACTCATCTCTACTCCTATCCTACGTGGACCTAATTGGAACCTCTCGTTCCACATCTATGATGATGCTTCTGATGATGATATTGGAGTGGTTTTAGGAAAGGAGGATGAGAATGGGGGAAAATATGCCATTAATTTTATCAGTAAAAATTTGACCCCTACTAAACGAAATTATACCACCACAGAGAAGGAATTTCTAGTTGTAGTCCATGCAATTAAGAAATTTCAACATTATATTACGAGGTACAAAGTAATGGTGTACACAAATCATTCAACTATCAAATACTTGATGAACAAATCGGTAGTGAATGGAAGGATAATCAGGTGGTTATTACTTCGCCAGGAATTCAACATAACAATTATTGACAAACCAAGGAAGTTCAATGTAGTTGCAAATTTCTTATCTCGGCTTAAACAAGATGATGGAGATTGTGCTCTGGTGTAGGATGAATTCCCAGATGAAAATTTGTTTTCCATCTCCATTAAAACTCCTTGGTTTGTTGATATCGCTAATTACTTGGCCACCTTAGAGTTACCACCTGATTTCACATCAAAACTGTTATCATAGAATCTAGCAGTGCTCGATTCACAGATAACCCCCTACAAAACTTGTCTATTTCATAGGTTCATGATGTTCAAGCATGCAAAATAAGGAAAATTTCAATCCTCCTTGAAGTGTGTTCCAAAATCTCAAACAGTCTGTTTGAGTGTCCTCACCTGTCTGTCTTTCGAAGAGGTTCAAAATGAGCATCTTTGTCAGCTTCTAGCCTTTGAGAGTTGTGAAAATTAGAAAAAGTGTAGGAGTGTTGATTTTCAGTGCTCTTACATGTTGAGTTTGAAAATTTTTGAAGTCCTTAAAGTGCACAAGTGCTAAAAATCAATGCTTGCGCATTTTTGTTCAAATTCAGTCTTTTGTGCACAAATGCTAAAAATCAGCACTTGTGCATTTTTGTTCAATTTCAGTCTTTTGTGCACAAGCGCTGATTTTTAGCATTCTTACATATTTCATGCCTTAGTCATTTTCTGACACATGTAAGAGCGGGGTTTTTTAGCGCTTCTACATCTCAAAACTCAAGTCACATGTAAAAGCTTTGATTTTTAGCATTCTTACATATTTCATAACTTAGTCATTTTTTGGCACATGTAGGAGCAGGGTTTTTTAGCGCTTCTACATCTCAAAACTTGAGTCACATGTAAAAGCTCTGATTTTTAGCGCCCTTACATATTTCATGCAGAAGCACTATTTTTTATCGCTTTAACATGTGATATGTTGAAGCGTTGTTTTTTAGCACTTTTACACAAAATACAATTTCCTTCCAAAACATGTCAGATCGTTGTTTTTCAGCACTTGTGCATGAAATGCAGATCTTCCAACATGTAAGGGCGTTGATTTTCAACACTACTACACATTTGGCAGTTTTTTCCTTAGACATTTCCAAATCACTTTGTTTTTGCTCTGAACATCGTTTCTTCGCTCTCGCTCTATTTTTTGTACATAATTGTTGGTTTCATGCTTGCTCAACATTGTTTGCTTGCTTCACGCTTCCCAATGTTGCTTTTTCTGCTTACACTTGTTGATTCACCATCCTTGCAGTTTCTCTCCAGATTTCGTCAAGTGATCTTGAAGGTGACATCTTTTGATCTAGTGAACTATCCCAGATCTACAAAGAAGTCGTCATGCAACAAGTGGAGGATGCCAGCTTTTCCAAATCCTCAATGCATGTCATTTGTGATAAACGACTGACTATTGATAATCTCAAGACGCATCTTCTCAGGTGCAAGAAAATTCATTCATCTACCAAAAAGTTGATCACAAGAGTTCACACCCTTGTAGATTACACAGTCGGTCCAGATGATGCATTCCTCCAGGAGACCAAGAAGAAGTATGAAGACTTTCGCACCCAAAGCAAGGAACCATGAAGAATCTTGATCTCCAGTGTTGAATATTTTGATGCTTCCCTTTATGAATCTTGTAAATAGTTTTTGACATCTTAAATGTCTCTTTACCAAATGTAATTACATTAAAAATCTGAGATGTAGTTTCACAAAGATGGATTACATTTTTGAATAAGTCAAAGTTAGGTGAGATTTTCCTAAATTAACTCACTTAACTTTCCTAATTTTACTCAACGAATTTCCTAGATTTTCTCTTCCCTCTCTTTTATAAATAAGAGGGATTTCTATTGTAATTTTGACCTTTAGTATTTTGCAACGAAGTGCTGCCCTTTTTGAAGCAAATTTGTGAAACTTTGTGTTCATGTTTGTGAATGAAAATCCGATCAATAAAGAAGAGAACATACCATACTTTGTGTTGGAATCAATAATCTTGTGGATTGATCATATTGGTAGTTATTAGTAGATGAGATCTGGAGGGCTTCAAATAAATTTATGTAAACTTTGTGTTACATTATTTATTTGAATTTATATTTATGTTTGAGTAACGATTGTTGAATGATCTACAAGACTTTGTGCTTGTAACTGTTCATGTTGTTCGTGGAATTGTTGTATCTAGAAGACTTTGTGCTTCTAATACGACAAATAGTACATCTCTCACAGATCTATCGGTAAAAAAGCTACAGAACAACTTTGTGCCTCATGATCTTTCCTTTCTCATTTTATTGTTATTATTATCATACTTGGTGTCTCTATGCTTTGCTTTGACAAGATAGAGGTATTGGCATTACTGCTTGTTTTTAGTTTAAAGTTATTTTTAATTAGAACTATCAACTGTGAAGCATTGTAAAACATCTTCTCTGAAAAAAGAGAGAAGCATGAATGTGATACACCCCCCCATTTCGTAAGTGTAGTGTACATTTTGTAAATACTTAATTAGTTTTACCTTAGCTTTTGTTAGCAGTAAGAAGGGTGCCTCCCCTTTCTGAGAGGAGAGATTATATCTCACACAGCTATGGTTGAAATCTAGGTTGTGTAATCTATTGAAAAGGTGATTACATAATTTTCACCAAATGAAAACAAAGGAAACACCTCATTTGATAAAGTGTTCCATTCAAATGGATTAATGGAATCCTATTTCGATGCGGTCTTGACATGGTTTTATGACATAGTGTTAGGGAAAATGAGATCTATAGCATCCTTAGAGCTTGCCATGATGATCCTTCTGGAGGTCATTATTTTGTCAAGAGGACGTCCCATAAGATTCTAGGTGCAGGATATTACTGGCCCTCTATGCATAAATATGTCAAGAAATATGTTCATCGATATGATGAATGCCAAAGGGTAGGGAGACCTATTGCATCCAATGAAATGCCTCTGCAACCCCGGGTAGTCCTTGAACCATTTGCAAAATGGGGAATGGATTTTATTGGTCCTATAGACCCTCCTTCATAAGGAAAAGAGTACATTTTTGTTTGTACCAACTATTTGACTAAATGGGAAAAATTTCAAGCTCTATGAGTTGCTAGGGAAGAACAGGTAGTTGATTTCCTGTATAATAAAAGTTTACTCAAATTTGGAGCCCCTAAGACAATTTTCACAGGTCAGGGACCCTCGTTTATGTCTAAGGTTTTGTTAGCTTTCACTGATCATTTCCAAGTAAGTCATAAGAACTCATCACCCTATCACCCTCAAGCAAATGGATAGGTGGAAATCACTAATAGGGAGCTAGAGAACATTCCAACAAAAACAGTCTCATCAGGAAGAAAAGAATGGGCTAGGAAACTATCTGAAGTTGTTTGCGCTTATAACACAACTTGGAAATCAACCACCGATTTTAGTCCTTATGAGTTAGTTTTTGGGAAGAAACCTCTCTTACCCATTGAATTTGAACTCCAAACCTTGCAAACAACAATGGAGTTAGGTTTAGATCTCAAATGAGCCCAGGTTGAAAGAATCTTACAGCTTAGTGAGTTGGATGAACTCCATCTAGATGCTATCCACCAAACTAAGTTAGTGCAAAAACAACAAAAGGTTTGGCGTGACAAGCATATAAAGGTGTGGACAAAGATTTTGGTACCTACAATTCTCTAGCATTTCTAGGGTTTTTCACCTAAAAGGAGAGAGGTAGGCCAAAATGTGTAATGTTCTCATTCAAAATTAATGCAAATATGAATGAAATATGTCTAAATCAAGTGATCTAAATGCATAAAATAGGTAAAATATATTGATTATTAAATGAAAACTAAAGAAATGCACCTTGTTTGAAAACATAGCGTAGTATGCAAAAGCACCAAAAAAGATGAATAGAAATGCAAATGAAATAGAGCAAGGAAATAAAATAGAAATCATGCACTTGGAAATGTGTTGCAAACTAGAATGGAGACTGTAAATGTTGTTGATCCAAAAAATTTGGCCTACTAGGACACTTACACCATTCTGGGCGACATAGTCCCAGATCTAGAAAACTATTTTGGAGCCCATTTCAACCAAATGGGTATCCAAATCTATAGAAAACTATGAAAAACATGTGCAATGGGACTAAGTTGCCATTTTTGGTGACTTAGTCTACTTCTAAATTTTTGAAAATCCGAAAGTGGAAACGAAATCCCTCGGTCTGCACTCTGGTTTCTAACAGGTGTCTGCCTCTGAAACTCTGATTTCTGGTTTTGTAAGTGAATTTTTGTGGATATTTTGACCTTGCAAGGAGTAAGATGAATCTAATAAGTCTTCAACCTATTCTTCAATGATTTTCAAGTCCATAATATACCTAAATCTACAAACACACAAAGAAAGAGAGAAAAATGTTGAATGTTAGGGCATGGGGGTTGCCTTGGTCAAACCCATTTTTAGGTAATTAAACCAAATGGAGAAATAAAATTAAGCATGAACATGAAATTAAGGGATTAGAAACTTTCCATGATGATTGATCTTGAATTTCTACAGCAATAGATGAATAATCTACCCTTGAATGCCTTAGAAAGCTATCTTGATGACTTAAAATGCTAAAACCCTAGCTTACTTAACTTGAGATGGAAGATGAATGTTGAATAAGATGATTGAGTTATGAATTAGGGTTTAAAATCTTGTATTTATAGGAAATCCACCTAATTTTCCCATTAATTTGATCCCCAAGGCTGACATGAAGGAAAAATAAACTTAAAATCTAATTTTTCTCACCCGAACCTCGAAAATAGCCCAAATGGGACTAAGTCGCCAAGCTAGGTGACTTAGTCCCAACTGGATGGGACTAATTCACCTAGATGGGTGACTTGGTCCCATAGGGGATCTTTTGCCAGTTGGAATGTCAGGGAGTGAAGAAATCATGTTTATATGTTGATTTAATTAGGTCTTTGATCAAATTATGCCTCAGGATGCACAATATGGGGCCATAGGGGCCTATTAATGATGATGTAAAGGGTAATTAGGGCTAGTGACACAAGTTCCAATGTGAAAGTGTGATTAAATATACTTTACAATACTAAAATGAGGTCCACATAGCATAGAAAGACACATCTAATGTGAATGTGTAAAACACATTACAACACTAGATTAACACTAAGTTTATTTTACAAGCCTTCTATATTAATGTGAGAATGTAATTAAATACATTTCATAACATTGAATTAGGGGAAGAATAGGTCCATTAAGTCTAGAGAAGTGTGAAAATATTTTACAACTCCTTTACAAGACATCGATAAATGCATTTGCAAGGGCTCAAGACCTATAGATGTGTAAAACACCTCACAACACTAAATCAAGGCAATGTTAAGTCCAATTTATCATCAATTATTCCTAAATCAAGCAAGTGGAAAAGGGATACTTTTTTCGTCTCCACAAAAGGAAAGAGAGTTATATAATGGGGATTGGGCGATGTTATTCAATTCTTGATACAAGGATCACCAAGGGAAACTGAGGACTCATTGGCAGGGTCCATATGAAATTTCTGAGGTATTTTCAAACGGAGCAGTGCAACTCAAGCCCATTGATGGTGGCACCCAAACTCTATTGGTCAATGGAAATCGGTTACGCATCTACCATAAACCAATTAACATGGAGGAATTTAAAAAGATGGTAGAAATGCAAGGAGAAGTGCAATGCATTGACTCTTGAAAGGAAATGATGAACTCGTAAATCCTTCCAAGATCCAATATGCACCTTCAATATCTTATGCTTCTTAAAATAAATCAGATTTTAATCATCTTGATACAACCACATACTACTATGCCTTAAAGTGGTAACAGACATAGTTTAATTTCTCATGCATTAACCCTTCTAGGAAATTTGATGTAGTTTCAGATCTAAGAAAATTTCAGCAGCATAACAACATGTAAATTAACATTTCAAGAATGAGAAACACAAAGAATAGAAGAGAAATAGACAGAAGAGAGGAAAACACGATATACGTGGGGAAAACCCTTTTGGGTAAACAACCCCACACTCGAAATCATCGAACCAATGTATTAATTTGCAACAATAAGGTTACAATACACTTGCAGGCTCACAACCTTAACATGGAGACTACATATTGCTCTTCTAGAGGAAATCCAACAACACTTCAATACCTATAATCAAACTATGCATTCTACAATGCAAGGCATCCTATTTATAGGAGATACAAGCTTTGAGAGGCTTCTAGAAGAGTTTAGGCGTCCAAACCCATGTGACAATAATATCTCACACCATAGGCATGAATTGGAAATTTGTACAACATTCTCTTACAGCTCTTACAGTTGTCACAACATGCAAAAATTCTCTCTCCAAGCTTGGGCTCCTAATTCATGCTTATAGTGTGTTATGAAAAATTCCTTACAAATTTCATATAACATGTACCATAAAAGTTTGTCACACTTAGAACACATTCAACAAACAAAGAATAAGTCAAACATGACTATCACACTTATTCTTTCACAGTTTTGTCATACCCCACTAAGGCACCACACTTTCTCCATTCAAATAATACCTTATGACGCATCATAGAATATGTCATAAGATGACACCACTTATCCTAGGTCCATGATTCAAAGATGGGACGCCTACCTCCACCTGTAATGAATATGTGTCATACAGTCACCTCCAACGGGCATGCCACCTAGCTAGTGGGTCCCACTTAATGACATGACATTGTAGGCAATTAATTAAAACAAATAAATACAATAATACATTAAATAATTCAATGTTAGGACTCTAAGGTTGAAACACCTTATTCCCGACATTCTCCCACTTGTTGAAGACCTCCCAAGAGTCAAATTAAATCAATGGCTCAGGGCCCCAAGGCCCATAGATTCATAACATGATTTTGAAGACAAATAATCCTCCAGAGAACAAGATAAACCATCAGCTAGACCAATAACCAAACCAGGTTGCCCTCATCTAATTGATAAACCCACGAGATTGAAAATAGCACCCACAACAAATGTTGATCCATCCAATCTACCATACCTCAAAGGTATCCAAAATAATAGTAGAACTTATGCCAACAATATATCCAACCCATAGACTGCAATCAAAGGCTCCATGTGTCAAAACCGTCACTAAGAACACACACATCCAGGAAATCCTACTGCATGGGTAATGTCAAATCTGAAAAAAGATCAAGGCATACCAAGTCTACCAATAATATCATATAGAAAGTGTAAACAACATCATGTAGTACCAAGAAACATCCACAATGATATGCAAAACTTGTAAATGAGTAACCAATAAGAGTAACTCTCACCACAAGTCTCCAAAGCTCTCCCATGTTCTCCACACTCAACAAAGGAAAGAGATAAAGAAACCTCCATGTCATCACCCAAGAACATAAGTGAAAACACATTATCCAAGTAAAGGTACAAAAATTTTATGCTTAACCTTTCCAATAGTTTCCATCCAAACCTCAAAACCAATGTAATGTGAAACCAAACATCCAAGAGGATAACCAAGACCAAAGAGAGAAACACTGCACTTCATATACCTGTGAGAAATACTTCTACATACACCTCTAAATGTCAACTGTGTCAAGTATGATCTCCTCCTCAACACCCCAAAATAAAATCCATAACAACACCCAACCGTTCAATCACCAAGATAAAACATAACATATGTATCATGTAATCAACATGGATGTAAGCTTCTCAAGCCAAAGAAGATCAAACTAAATATCCATTCCCATATCAAGAAATAAGCCCAATACATCTCCTAAACTCAACATCAATGAATTTTCTCATAATGCATAAGGAGATAAACATGCCAACACTCCTCAAATGAATCCTCCAAAACCATATATCCTTAGCTTAAGATCCATATGCATGAGAGGACAAAGAATAGCATAATACACCTGAAAGGAACAATGGGCGATACCTCTCAAGTAGATTGTCGGGTAGACCAAGAGTGGGGAATGAGAATGCTCCTCCAAGATATCTAAGTCATCATGACTCATCCAAGAACACTCTCCTCATAGGTCCATATTGAACTCACGTCCAACCAAGGTGTAGACTCCTCAGACTTCTTGTTGAAATCTCATCAAGAGTGACCATCTCAAAACATGTCTCTAATCACAAGAGAACTCTAGCCTCACCTATGTCTCCAAGTATCCATGAGTACCTGTAACCAACCAATCCATGCCAAACTCCAAATGCAACATAGCATAATCATGAAGTAATCAAGCAATTGATAGATGTACCCAATACCAAGAGAACCACACAAGATCATTGTCAAAGCTCCAATCATGAATCAGGAACATAAACATGACAACATGATCTAACCATCTCATACTAGGAGATCTCATACAACAATACATACATCCTAGTCTCAAGAGAACAAGTACCATGCAAAAACTCTAAGACATGATCAAGAGTAAACCATGACATAATACAATAACACCCTTAACCAAGAATTAACATATGTAATCAATATGAATAAAACCATCCCTTGTTAATGAAACCAAAGATGCCAATGAACCATCACTGCATAAAAGTAGAAACCAAGAGTCCATCCATGACACCAACAATCATTGCAAAAGACCATCCACCATCAAATGGTGAATCCACATCACTTCCAAACCATCATTGTCAAAAGCTCCCACTGAAAAGTGTAACCAAACTATCCATGAAATCATGATAAACCACATGCTATAAGTCCCAAAAACAATTGTTCAGGTACTATAAGAAACATCCATCCTCTCATCTCTAAGCACACATACCAATGTACAAATGACCAAGAACAAGGCCAACAATCAAAAGTCTGCAACAACAATGCATCAAGCTTGGTGAATAAAGATAATCCACAACCAAGTCATCCCACTACAAGTAAACGTGTAGCTAATCCACAACCTGCATGACTTGTAGATCTAATCACTGAAACATGCAAACTCATCATCACATCAGTAAATTGCAAATTGAGATATCTAATAGAATAACCATATAGGCCAAATGACTCAAACACCACATCAACCTCTGATTTGATTTTCCAAACATGTCCACATTCAGGTACCATAGTTAAGGAACTAAAAAAGAATTCCTGTAAATTTGCAATTGTTTTCATCCAAAAAACTCCAAGAGTCTGAACATAATATTTTCCATAGATCTACAAACCACAGATTTTTGTTAACATGTAAAACCTGTAAAAATCATCTACGTGTAAATCTAAGACCACTTAAACATCCAAAATAATAGATCACACATATTTCATCTGAATAAGTGAATACTCCAGATCTACACAAACCCACAACTTTTAGAACATAGGGAAATTGTAAAACCTTCAGAGGAAATAGGTTGTTTAGAAGCTTATAAAATATAAAGTATCCCAACTTCACAATCCACAAATTACCAATGTAAAACATATACCAACATCTCCTCAATGAGAAAGCTGCAAACCTCCTCAAAACATGCACAAAGCATACGCGCAAACTTGTAACTATCTTACATCCAAAAATACCACAAGGGAAACATAATCTGAAAAATAGTTCATCTACAAATTTGCAAAACCGTAAGTTTTGATTTACCGTGTAAACCTGCAAACCCACTATGTTTTGTAACACACATGCAAATCCATATCTACTTACCAATTGGAAGACCCTCAAGTCTGTATACAACCATAATAGTTAAACCAGAACAATGGAATATCATGAATATGCATAATCATATATTTTTAAATGGAAATTCCATAAAACCTTCAAATCCAAGGAACATGAATCTGAGCCAGGCAAGTATAAACATCCATTAGGAAAGAGAGATCCAGGAACTTCTAGGCCCATTTGCAAGCCAACTCCACCACCAACATGTACATGCATCCAAGAGAGAATTAGGCTACTCCAGAAGCTTCCAAATCATCCAATGATCAACTTCATAGCCTACATGCATTCGAGGTTATTAAAGCAATGCCTTCCAATGTCAGGAATTAAAAAAAAAACCAAACATAGGCACAACAAACTGAAGTAATAACAACCCGACTCTCTTCATATTGCTAGAGAGTCCATCTCAGACATCCAATATGAAAACTCTAATGCAAATAACCACAAAATAAAAAAATAACCAGCATGCATGAGGGTTATTTAGCTGTCAAATCAGGAGCTCTAGATCAATAACATATCAAATGTAACCACATGAACAACTCCATAAAAGCTCTATCTTTTCCATTCTTCGCAATGCCTATTGTTTCCAGAAAACAAGATCAACTACAAAACTTCCACTCAGTCAAGGATTAATAATCGACCAATTCCTTCAAAACAAATTCCCTCAAGTTTTCCAAGCTAAGAAATCACAACATAAGAAATATCCAAAACCCCAAACACCACATGCATCATCATGCGGGCATATGCAAGTGACATGCAAGTTTAGAACTGAGCTCTGATACCAAATGAAAGGAAATGATGAACTCAGAAAGCCTTCCAAGATCTAGTATGCACCTTCAGTATCTTATGCTTGTTAAAATAAATTAGATTTTAATCATCTTGATACAAGCACATACTACTATTCCTTAAAGTGGAAACAAACATAGTTTAATTTCCCATGCATTAACCGTTCTAGGAAAGTTGATGTAGTTTCAGATCTAAGAAAATTTCAGTAGCATAACGACATGTAAATTAACATTTCAAGAATGAGAAACACAAAGAATAGAAGAGAGATAGACAGAAGAGAAGAAAACACAATATACATGGGGAAAACCCTTTTGGGTAAAACACCCCACACTCCAAAGCATTGAACCAATGTATTAATCTTCAACAATAAGGTTACAATACACTTGCAGGCTCGCAACCTTAACATGGAGACTACATCTTGCTCTTCTGGAGGAAATCCAACAACACTTCAATACCTACAATCAACTTATGCATTCTACAATGCAAGGCATCCTATTTATAGGAGATACAAACTTTGAGAGGCTTCTAGAAGAGTTTAGGTGTCCAAAACCATGTGGCAATAATGAGGGGAAATTGATTTTGGTACCTGAGGCCATCTTAGATGTTAGAGAGAGACAGTTACGAAGACGGGTCATCAGGGAATATCTAATTAAATGGAAGGACTTGCTGATAGAGGATGCTACATGGGAGAGCGAGGACATTTTACAGCATCCGGAGTTGAGATTGCTTGGGGACAAGCAATTTTAGGGAGGGCGGACTGTGATGTCCCCTTCTAATTAGACACCTGTACGTCAGTAGATTAGCCTATCATGTCGACCCTCGTAAGCTAATGGTTCTGGATAGAGGGTCACTCGGTCGGGCACTTGGTCGTCAAATGGCAGTGTTGATCTCTGGAGTATGGTGGCAGGGTGAATTGTTGCGTTTGGCATGATACTTGTGCTTAAATTAATAATATTCACCTTTTATTTCACCATCCTTGGCCTAGGGACCATGTGTCTTTTAAATGGAGGGGTCACTTTATATTTTTCATTTACTATTCATTCCTAAAGTGAAAAAAGTTATAACTTAAGTGACTAGTGCTCACTTTATGAATAGTGTTTTTCAATGTAAAATTATAAATATGAGGAGAAGAAGTTCAACCCTCTTCATGTCTTGATGATTTTTGCTTAATGAACTTAGGAGTGTGGCTTTGGAGGAAGGAGGCTAGGGTTTCTTGATTTCTTGTAGTGGGTTAAGCCTGGGGGGGCTTTGTTCTTCGTTTTTGAGTTGCTTGAGGGTGTGAAACACCACCTTAAGGTTGCTGGTCAGTTTTTGTTGCTTCATTTGGAGACCTACATTGCTGCTTGCAGGTTATTTCGAGCATATTTTTGAGTGGTTTTAGCTGCCATAGACTCCAATCACGTTAGCACAGGAGCTGCTTACTTTTTGTGGAGTTTTGGGGCTGTTTTGGAAGAGCTACAGCCAGCCGCCTTCTCTTGAGGGTTTATATCAGCACAAAGAAAAGAAATGCCTCTCTTATGTGGCTGCTATCATTCCTAAAGGGGGTGCCCTTGTCCTAGAAGGCTTCCCATGCTGGATTTGGGTGGGAGAAGTTCGTCTTTCAACAGTTGTGTGCACTTCATTGGGGTTTGATACTGTAGCAAATCACTATTCACTATGTTGTATGCCTGTAAGTAAAAACTATGGCATAGGATGTATCTTGTTTTGAATATGATGTAAGTCATCTATCTTATGTAATCTATTATGTAATGAAGAAAGCATCTTTGGCTATTAAATCGAGTAATTACTCAAGTTATCTTAGTAGATTAGTTTACTAGAAGTTTCAACTTTATGTGTATGCTCTTTAGTACCTTTCTAGCATTATTGGCATCAAACCCAAAAATAGAAAAAAAAAAAAAAAAAAAATACAAACCTAACAAAAAAAATCAGACCTACAAACTCAATGAAAATGAATCAGCAGAGTGGTGGAACACTACATCTTTCTCGTATGTACTACAATTAAAGACAATCCCTTTGAACAATTCAGAATTATAACATATTTGTCTCCTCCTTGCAGCACAACAAATTCTATGTAGTCACTAGCATGTCTCAACCTCAAATGGTAGCTGGATATTAGGCAAAGTAAGCATGGTGGCATGACTGATTTTGTGCTTAAGATCAGTAAATGTATGCTGATGTTTTGAACCCCAATGAAAGCTCTTGCCAACCCCTGTTATAGCATGCCAAGGAGCAACAACATATGAGAAAGATTTTACAAACTTATGAAGGTCTTTGACTTCCCCAATGGAGCTCCTAGTGTCTAAAATGGAAGTGGGCTTTGATCAATTCATTGTAGCCTCAACCTTCGATCAATCTCTATCTCACCATTCCCTACCACATGTCCGAGGTAGACAAGTGATATCCTTGCAAATCCACATTTCTTACCCTTCAAAAACAATTTGTTCTCCTTCAAAACTTGAAACACTTTCTTGAGAAGGTTGGCATGTTCTTCTTGTCTTGCTAAAAACAAGATATCATCTAAGTACACAATAACACGAATCTATAAGTGACCTCAATATCTTATTCATGAACCACATAAAGTTACTGGAGCTTTGCACATACCAAATGGTAGACCAAGCAACTCATTAAGACCTTGCTTTGTTTTAAACACCCTTTTCCAAACATCCTCTTCCTTGATATGCACTTGTTCATACCTCGATTTCAAGTAAAAATTGGTGTGTTGTAGTGGATCAAGTCAGCTATACAGGGCAGTGGGTACCTGTTTTTTATGGTAATTTTAGCCTAGTGCCCATTATTAACATACATAAGCCATGTACCATCTTTCTTTGGTACTACAACAATCAGAGAACCATAAGGTGATGTGCTTGGCCTTGTAACGCCTTCTTCAATTGATGCCTTAAGCTGCAATTTGACTTCATTAGCATCTAATACACTCTTGTGATACATCCCTATGGTTGGCAAAGGGCAACTGGGCAATAATCACATTTCATGCTCAATGGCTTCAACCCTTTAGGCCCAAAAAGCAACTCAAAAAGTTGTTCGACAATCTTACCTATTTCCTGCTGTTCTTGATGAGTATGCACATTGCAGCCCATGTAATGTCTTTATGTTAGCCCCTTATTGCTCTCCCTTTCAACATAGCAACAAGAAAATAAAATTTCCCACTTGCATTGATAAGCCTTTTGCTTGGGATACACTAACCATGGATTTTCTTGTATGATTAGTTAGCTTTACTTTCTTGTACTAGCTTAGATAATAGATGAACTCATTTTAGAATACATTGCTTAGCCCAGGTGACCTTAGGCCTCTAGAATAGTTGGTCCATCTTTCATAGCTTAGTGAAATGTGGTGGGTCATGGTAGTTAGGCAATACGAGTGCACTTTACATGGTGACTGTCTTGAATGTCACGTTTTGGTGTCTTGACAAAGTATTCACTCCTCACATTTATGACATGCCTGTACAACTCAAAAACCCCTATTCTTATACTTCCAATAATAGAATGAATGTAAAAATGAAGGATGCAATGAGAGTGAACCCTTAAATTTCATCTCTCTAAATATGTAGCAAATACATTTATGTGGTCTAGAAACCTTAGAAGTGTTCAATCTTTCCACAGCATTGCAACTAAAACCAAAGAAATTGGTACTACAAATTGTGAACACAAGGAGGTGAACCCCCACATGTTCACATCAACTGGGGTTGCACATCTGTCACACGCCAACAACATTCACTATGCATGCTGACTCCCCCTCTAGTCAACCAGATTGCCATATAAGCAACCTTCTTGATACCCCACCTCCAGCCCCTGGGTACTTGTTTCTTACTTGGGGTCAATCTATGTCTTACTTTCCAAACCTCAGTCAATTTGACAATCGCTTTGGGTACCGTCAAAATTATGATATCATTGGTTGTGTGACATCAAACAATTTCATCCTCTTCCTTTGAGTTTTGATATGGAGATCTTTTTAGTCCCCATCTTGAGATTGTCTTTTGTAATGTCCCCAATTTCGCCCTACGCTCTTCATTTGGATTTAGCCTATTTCTGGAAATCCGTAGGCTACTCAGATGTGCAAATTTAGGGTTTCCACTTTCAATAAGTCTCGCTTCCAACTCAGTTCAACCTTATGTTGGTTTTGGGGTGAACTTACTATTTTTGGCATTGGCTATTTTCTGTAAGTCTAATTTTGGCAGTGGCATCATCAGCAGTTCAGCTCAGGTCATCATGCTATTTTTGGCAATCTATCAGTTTCAGTATTGGCATTGGTTTTGGTTATCTCCTTGGACTAAGTTTTATACTTAGTCAATTTCATGTTTTTAAGTTGTACCCCACGCCTAGGATTGATGACTTCAAGTTGTTTTTGAAGAGGGGACATTAAGGGGTCTTGTTGTGACCTTTTCACACATCACCCCATTCAAAATGGGGACCCCCTAATTTTTGCTCCATTCTGGTCTTTTGGCTTGGGTTTTTCTCTTTCTCTCTCTCTCTGTCTCTTTTCCGATGTCTGCCTTTCGAGGATTGTGCCTGTCTCTGAGCTTAAGCGTGAATTTGACCGAGTCTAAAGAATTAGGGTTTCATCTTTCCTAGTCAGTCCAAGGTCAAACAAAGTGAATAAATTGAAATTGAGCCAGCGTTGTTATCGATGCTTCAGTGAGCTCTCGACAAATTTTCCTTCAGTTAAATTGCTTCTTTTTAGTAAGTATGAAATTACGAACGGTGTTCGGCATTTTGAGATTCCAACGGTCACACAACATTGAACTGTCAATTGCTTTCGTCGCAAATTGGTAACAGACAACTTACACTATTTTAAGTCCGACAAGAGACAAATTTCGAGTTCGGATGCGGGTTTTCTTTGCATGTCACCGGATATTCATACGGGTTTTGAGACCTTATAGCGATTATAACATACAGCGAGGGGCGACAACTTTAATTGATCTTGAGGCTATTTTAGGGTTTGCATGTAGGGTTTCTTTTGCATGTCGGATGATTCACGATAGGTTTTTTAGAGCTTATGATATTATGACATGCCAAATGAATTATCACTTTCGATGAGGAACTTACTATTTTTAAGCAGGTGTGTCCGGTAGCTTCGATTGAATCTTGGTTGATGCAATGCAGCATAGCAGACAAGCGAATCATTTGATAATAAATGCGAGAACAAATTATGGTTTCCAACTTTAGAGCCTAAAAGGGTTAAAAGTCAAAATTTTAAAAACCGGTGTAAACCATATCGCGATCGGCATCCTTGAGGCTATCTGTGTAAAATTTGAAGTCAAGCGGAGCACCTATTTATAGTAGATCAATTTGAAACATGCAAAAATAGCAGAGTGGTGCATATAACGCTGATGTAAATTGGTCGAGTCCGCGTGGTGAGGCGCCTCTTCAAATTTTCCAAGTCAATGTTCAGATGGGCTATCGAAGCGGCGATTACTATTTATAGTAAACCACCTTCAGAAATGGGCTAAAAATAGCAGGGTGACTAAAAATGGCAGTGTCGACAGGACAATAAGGTCATGAGGATGCAGTTTTCAAAATTTCAAGCCGTTCTGAACTTCAGAGATGCAAAATCCAGAGGGCTTACTATAAATAGCAGGGCATGAAATACTGGCGAAAAATGAGAAAAAAATTCTAAGTCTGGAACTTCATCTAGTGGACATGGCAAAATGCGCCCAGTTGATGGAGGCATGAAAGAATTCTAAGTATGAAGCTCGTCCTTCACCTAGGCCAAAATGCGCCCAAGGTGCAAAAGTCAAAGAAAAGTCAACGATTTTCATCCTGTAGACATAGCAAAATGCGCCCACCTTGAAGAGGGGAAGTTGAAAATTTTTCTAAGTGTGAATATCCTCCTCCACCCTCAAAATGCGCCCATCCTCTTCAGGGGGTAAAATGCGCCCAAAGGAGAAGTGAGTCAAAGAAGTCAAACAAATTCATCCTCCTCCTAGATGGAAATGCGCCCAAAAGCATGCATGTAAAGACGAAATGAGGAAGGTGAAGAGTCACTCCAAGGCGTGGTTATAAGTTTCATCCTTCACCTGCATGAAAATACGCCCAAGATGGAAGCAAGTCAACAAGTCAAAGTTTTTATCCCTCACCTAGATGGAAATGCGCCCAAAACAAAGCATGTGAAGACAAAAAATGGAAGTTGAGGAGTCATCCTCTTGCCTAGCTCAAATGCGCCCAAGTTAGGATGGTAAAAGTAAATGAAGGTGGTAAATGAGGTGAAAGGTGATTAAAAATACTTCAAGGCATGGTGAAAGGAAGGTAAATGCAAGGCGTGATTTTGAATTTCCTCCTCAAGTGTTATATGCGCCTAAGGTGGTAGGTGTTGAAAGTATACTCCAAGGCGTAGTGAAGTTAAATATCCTTCTACAAGTCCTAAATGCGCCTAAGGTGATGAGTGTTGTAAGTGTTAGAAAATATTGCCAAAGGGTGGAAATAAAATGCTAAGGCATGATTTTAAATTCTTCCAAGTATGTTATGCGCCTAGAGTGTGAAGTGAAATGTGAAGTGAAGCAACTTGCTGGGTGATGAAAAAAATTTCAAAAGGAAAGGATGAATATCCTTCTTCACACATGATATACGCCTAAAGTGTTGAGTGAAAAATAAAATAAAAAAATAAAATATTGCTAAGGCGTTGGAACTTCAAATAAATATTTTTCAAGTGTGAAGTGGTGAGTGAGAAGTAAAATATGCTAAACGCCCTCAGGGAGTTTTTTCTGAGTGAAGTTGATGTTTTTCTCACTGGCAAACGAAAAAATTTCTAAGGAAAATTTTCAAAGTGCAAGATGATTTAAAATTTTCTAAGGCAAAAATATTTTCTTCCTTAGAAAATACGCCTAGAACTCAAGGTGGTGAAACTTTTTCTTGGAGCACGAGCAAAATTTCTCAGTGATGAAGTCGGAGAATGATGATAATGTAGGATGAATTCAAATTCCTCAAGTGAGAGCAACACAGGATGATCACAGGCGAAGAATGGATTTAAACTGGTAGAATAATATTTTCTAAGGTTCAAAATTCAAGAGAAATTAAATGAACCCGTTCGTTGGGTACCCATGGATTCGAAGCGTTCTGGAGAAAATTTTCTTCTAGGTACTGAACATTCGCGATGATAGATGGATTTCCATGTCTTCCGCACTTCACCAACACTTTTTCAATGAAGAATTTAATCAGTCCTCAAATTGTGAATTTTCCTAAGGGAAAATTTAAAATTCTCTAAGGCAAATTTGAGTAAAACGACATTTGAAAAGAAAATGATCTGAATGACGAATTCGAAATAGGTTGCCTAGATAATTTTGATTGAGTTCTTCACAAATGAATTTTCCAGAGCATCAAAGGATGATTGAAATTTAAAATTTGCAGGACGGAGCTCCGGCTGGTGAATTAAAAGGATGAACTTAAATTAAATTTTTTGAAAATAAATTCAAAGATGCCAGTCAAAGTCAAGTTTCTAGAAGAGAAAGATTCTTGACGTCAAGAGACAAGTGTCAGAAATACCAGAGAGGGAAAATTCGAATTCTTGAAGTGGAGTAGTGGAAGTTTAATGCACTGGCTAAAATTGGCTCCTTCTAGAATTTGATTTTGGGCTATAAAATTGAGAAGTCTCTTACTTGTTTTTCACAGTTGGAGAATTCGATTTGCTCTAAGTTTGACATTGCAGTGAGTTGTTGAAGACTGGAGCTTGAAGAAATTCGAAATCTTGTTGAGGACTGGAGTTTGCAGAAGTTCAAAGTTGCTGAGGATTGAGATTTTTGGAAGGCCCACTTAGAAGTATGTTGGTACGACTTGAGCTTGTTGTTGAGCCTTGAAAATTTGAAGTCAAGAGGTGCGCACTTGCTGGTTAAAGAGGTGCGACTTTGTTAGTGTTGTGGCTGAAGCTTGATTCGTTGCTAAAGTCTGAAGTTGCCAATGCTAGGGAGGATGCCTTGAGGTGAAATTGCTGAGAATTTAAAAAGTACAAACTTGCTGGTTGCTGATTGGAGTTGCTAGTCACTGAAGTCTACTTAGAAACCTTTTCTAAGTGTTGAAGTTCGATTTTATTGGAGAAGAAGCTGAGGTTTGCAAATAAGAAAAGTTATTGCAGCTTCTAGAAGTCAACTGCAGCCCCTACACAATGTCTTACTTATTTTATAAATTAAATTGCTGATGAATGTTTATTGTTTGCAGATGGCTGAGGCAAGGGCGAATGGCAAAGACAATGGTGCATCCAGGCAAGCAGTGATCAAGAAACTGAGCAAAACATTCATGCCAGAATCGAAGTTCATTTCAAAGTTAGGCAAGTTGACAGACACCAACTTGGGCTCCGTCAACCTGGAGACCTTCAAGAATAGGATGTTAGGGATTGGAAGTCATCGGCCTTCGACCACTTCACACAATATTGTTCGAAGTGGGTTATATGCAGCTGCTGGTTTCCCGCCAGCCATTCAATGCTCGAAGCTGATGATGGAGTGCGCCAATTATTATGAGAAGGATCATAGGTCGATCATGTCACCAGATGGCCAAGTGCTAGCCAATCTTACTCCTGCCGCCATTGGTGAAGCTTTTGGGATCCCGGTGCACAGGAACATGGTTTACAAGTCCAGAGAGCGAGCTGAACGGATGTACACTTCTGCTTTCGAGAGATGTACGGAGACAATTAACACTCATTGGATGAGCACTCCCAAGCCTTCTCGTACAAAGTTGCCGAAGCAGATCATAGCGGAGGACTTGAAGCAAGAATATTGTGATCTCATCATGATGTTGAGCAAAGTTGGTGGTTGTGCACAGTCATTTATTTTTGAGCCTTGGATGTTTTACTACATCAACCTCGTGCTGGAAGGGAAGGATTACGTCAATTGGGCTGTGATGATCAGTGATAATTTGCATGAACAGCTCCTGAGCCTCAGAAGGACAAAGACATTTTACATGAGCTCCTACATCATCTATATGTTGGCTCGTATGACGAAGTATAGGGGGATCTCTTACAAAGAACCTGTTGGTTCTGGCTCCCACCAATTCAAAATCTATGACGCTTGTCCGCAGTTACATTTGGCGAGCACTACTCATTACAAGTGTGTCAACGATGCCTTCACCATGCATATCACGAGATTGCTTCAGGAGCGTTTACACCACAGAATCTCGAGGGAGGCCCAAGAGTTGATTGAAAGGTATGGGTGCTGGTTCATACAATTTCCAAATTTTTCTTATATAAGGCTACAAGGTTTTTCATCATACCCATATAGGCTGCCTAAGTACCCAACCGATAGAATATTGATTCTAGAGATATCTAGGCAATTGCTCACCTACGATAAGATTCAAAAAAAAAAGAAGAAGGGAGGTATTGAATTCCCAATTGTCATGGGCAACTCGGATGAAGTGTGTCCTTCCATACAGGCAGCTAGAGAAGCTGAGAGTGAACTTCAATTTTATCACTTTTCATATCACACCAGCCGACAGCACTATGATCCACACCATAACATCAAATGGGTACTGTCAGAGGAATTTAAACATAAAGCAAACATTGAGGACTATTGGGCTGATGCAGTTGATGAGATTGAAGTTAGGAAAATAATGTTTTCTCGGTTGCCAATTACTTTGATCAGGGAGTGTGAAGTTGTTTCGGTTCCAGACCAGGTGAATGAGGATATGGACATTGTCCATCCTAATTATGCAGCAGTGAGAGATACTCCACTTCCGCTCCCAGATTGGTCAAAACCAGAGGTTGCTGATTTGGACACACTTTCTATCCCGGTCCTGACATTTACTAGAGCATGGGTTGATAGGCGTGTAAATAGGTTGAAGAGTAGGTCAATTGCTTTGACTTACAATTTGATGGGAGATCACAGGACACCCACCACAGGCAGAAAGAAACAGATCACACGAGGTCCAGAGTCCAAAAGGAAAGAGCTAGTTTGACAAGAGCCTGTTCAGCTGGAACCTCCACGAGTTGCAGTTGCATCACCCACGCCATTGGAGACACGTTCTCCAAGTATACAGGAGGTTTCTTTATTTGCTGATCAAAGGAATGCATTGAATTAGGTGCAGGTAGTACAGGAAAATAATCAGCCTCCACGGAGAGAATCGGTTGGCCAGAGCGTCAACGCACCTATTAGGGTTGATCAGCAGGATGATGAGGGGACTATTACTGACCCTCAGTTTCAGCAGGAGTTAGAGGCGGCTATGAATGATGATGATGATATAGTTTCAGGAGACACTCATCCCCTTGAGGACGATGAGCCTCGTCAGAATGATGTAGAGATTGAGCAAGTTAGAGAGGTAGAGGCACAAGAACAGCAACCCTTCGATATACAGTACAATGTGCCTGATTGGCTTAAGGATAGGATGAGGAGAAGCCCCAGCGAGGAGATTGATCCAGTAGTTGAGATGGAAGAATTCTTGAACAGGATCAGTGCACCTCCACAGAAGAAGAAAGCAAGAAAGTTTTCGAAGATCTCCACTGAAGAGGATGGTTACCGTACTCTTCACATTGTCGTGCCTCAAGTTGATTGTGACCGAAATGAAGCAGTGCCTGAGAATTATGTGGTCACGACTTTGGATTTGGGACGCCCCACTGGTGCACAGATTGTAGAGGAGTGTGACAACTCCTACCTCGCCCTCAAAGATAGGTTATTCAAGAAGGAAGGAAAGTATAAAAGATTGAAAAGAGAACACAAGGCCTTGATTGGATATGTACATACCGGCCCGGTATCACCGTTCTCGAGTACGATTCGATGATAGACTCAAATTACTGGAGAATCGATCGGTGGCTTGATGGAGATTAGGAAAATGTACGGGGAAAGCTGATGAGACAAATTGGGTCCACGGAGTTACGTCTTTGAGGAGCAGAGAAGTTTATGGAGGGACCTTGCTTTTGCTTTTGGTGGGCCTCTAGTATTTTGTACCGGATGGAAGCGATTGATCATGCTTGAGGGGAAGCGCTTCTATCTATCGGTGATAATTCAGCGTCTTGAGGGGCATTAAAAGGCATGTTAGTTCGTTGTTGATTGATGGAGGTGTCATTGAGGAGGAATGGCGGAATATGGTCACCGGATGGTATTCTTGGTGATCCGCGGGACTTGGTTTCTTGTGTGACACAGTAGTTATTGAAGTACATAAAGCTATAGCCAATATTATTGATGGAGGTTGAGAACACTTTGAGCCATATTGCTAGGCAATGAATCGGATAAGAAGTTAATGTTGATAATTTGAGGGGTAAGTGGTGCCTTTCTTTTCAGTTCTTGAATACGCCGTCTGGGATGGTTACAGAACACTTGCTCTCACTTTGATCTAGAAACGCGGGATTCTTTAGTTGCTTGGAGGAAATCTTGTACAAGGCATGAGAGCATTAGATCCTGATATTAGAGTTTGACTAGATGCGTTCCACCCATTTCCAGTTGAGGAGGTTGAGAGTACATTACTTAGCAGATTTGTTGAGTTTGCAGCTAGAGAGAAGGAGAATGGGAACGTACTGCTAGACGAAGATCTTCTAGAAGGCTGATTGTGGGCATTTATTGCCTTTACTATTTTTGGGAGTGAGTGGGAATCTTTGATTCATTTAATGTACCACTCCCCATTCTGGCAGTTTTTAGGGTTAGGGCTGAGGTGGTGCGATCTTAGCCACTCTATTGATTGTAACCCTAGCTGTCTTTTGGACTGGGCTAGCTATAAAAGGGGGAGTTCCCCTCATTTGTAAGAGAGTAGACATTAGAGATTAGACTAGCATTAGATTTGGAGACCAGACTAGAGAGTAGAGCATTGTAGACATTTTGCATAGTGGAGAAGAAAGAAAGTTTTCCCTTTGAAAACTTTTGTGGAGATTGTTGTGTAACACTTTTCATGATAATAGATCTTTTCATTGATGGTGGAATTCGTCTTGTCATGAATAGCTAGCAAGGTCTCTTCTTCCTTTCAAATCCAAGTAGCTTAATTTTCATCTCATGCAAGTAGTTTACTTTGATGTGTGGTGTTTTGTTGAGGTAGCTTCTTTCATTCCATACCACTAGCGGCTTGTTGATGATAGAGTTAAGCGGCCGATTGGAAATCATCTTGAGTTTAACTTTTGATTGTGATTTATGCCTATATGCGTTGTTACGATGGTGTATGTATGCTAAATTAGCAATTTGAACATCTTTTGCTATCCTTTGAAAGGTGCACCAATTCGCAGCGAGATGCGTGAGGCTAGGTGAAATTCGGTTAAGTCTCTACCAAATGGAGCTCCACCGTCCTGCATTTAGAATGAAATTATAGGTTCTTAGGCCTTATATACCTGTTGATGCGTGTTTTATGACACACCAAACATCAGAATAAAAATGTCCAAAGACACTTTATCCTCTCTTGAAAAACCACCGCGTATGCTAAGATTGCGAGAAGATCATATGGCGATTCCAAGGTTTCTTTAGTCAGGTCTCGACGTGTGGATAAGCTCAATGGCCGTTGTGATATGCTGGTAATAAACAAGGGGACTTACGTAAAATCTTCGCAAGTTCAGGACTTAGGAAATTTATCGTTAAAGGCTCTCAATTAGGACTTTCAAGGTGGATCTCAAAAAAAATGGCAAAAAGAATAGGGTTTAGGAGAATCTAGTCTATGCCTAGGAACTCAAGAGACAATAAAGACTCGGTGAAGGGAATAAACCACACTTTGTTTCGCCTCCTGCAGCACAACATACGCAAAATGGGTGCAATCTTCAAGGGTTATGAGAATAATTTTCAAACCTCGAATGAGGCTGAAGTTAAGTTTCCACAATTAAGAGCTCAGGCTAACTTTACGCATCGAATGCAAATCATCCATTCGAAGAAAGTATGAGCTACACTTCACCATTGAATCAATATGATCAATCTCTCATTCAATTAACCAACTTTTAAAGCAAATTCTACCTAATCTAACTTTAACTTTAATCTATGGCGGAAGATAATATGCAACCTCGCTTACTATTCAACAATAAGAAGTTATTCAAGGCAAATCATGCTCAAGAGCTTTTATCATTTAAAATAGTCTCAATGCGACAATTCACATATTATGTCTCCACCCAAATGAAAGTGAGAGAGCACTAGTTTATATAGAGCCTCAAAAATGAAATGAAGGGCCGAGATTAAAACAAGATTAACGGCCAAGATTATTACAACCAAACCCTAATTAGGGTTTCCCAAAATAACAAGAGTCATCAACTAGAAATCAATCAGAAAAGTGGCAGTTCTAGCTATAAACTAGGAGAGGCGTCCTTATCCATCTGAGTAGCATTGTGCTTGGCGAATCTGGACACTACGGCAATGACTTCATTGTGGCAGGTGGCAACATGCTGATCCGGAATTCAAGTCCGTCCAACTTCTCAGCACATTTAGCAAAAGTACCTTCCCAATCTGCCTCCTGCTTCTCAAAATCCTTTTGAATGGATGAGAGTCTTGCCACTCTCGCAAAGTCCTGTCTCAAAAATGGTCCAGTGGTCGAGAAGAAAGTTTCTTGAACTTTATGCTTCAATTTCTCCAGCTGCATGTCGTTCTCCCGGATGATCTCACGGTCGAACACCTCTGTAGTTGTCATGTAAATCTTCTCCTGGATTTTCTTGACCTGTTCTTCAATTCCAAGCCCATCTACTTTTGCCTTCTCCAAGACTTCTTCTCGTATAGTCACTGCCCAAAACCAGTGATGAAAATCATATGCTGCCCCTGCAGCAATCACTCTTTTATCCACCAACTCCTCTCTTGGAGTGCTCTTCAAGACTCTAAGGCTTGGAATAAACCTTTCCTGCATATCTGGAATACCTTCCCACGCCTCTGCCATATCCATCAGTCTGGAAAGAAATGAAGAAGTTCGTCCATAAGCAAGTGCCAACTTCTCCATGAACAAGGCCGCTTTTGTGCCTTCACTTGCTATCCAGTCCTGAGCTTCCTTGGCTGTCACCATTCCGTGCTCGACTTCCTTGGTCACCTCCTGTGATGAATTGAGAAGAGGAGGAACAATCGCATTGCCCTGATCAAGTGGCTGGGTCAAATACTGAATATATTCCTTAAGACGTTCGACCTCTTTCTTATACTCCTTCTTAGCCACTTCTTTCTCCAGTCTCGCTTTGATGGTTGAGACGGAATTATCTAACTCCTCTACTTCTTGACCTTTCGAGGTCGGGCCAAGGTCAACGGTGGTTATAGCATACTCTTGAGGAGTGATCTCATCCTGTGGCTTGTCCACCGTAGGTACTGCAATATGCACGGAACGGTTGCCCGTCTCATTCCTTTGAATGGTGGAGAACTTCTTGGCAGGCTTCTTGATGGCGACTTGCTCCAACCTTGCCAAGAAATCAGCAGTATCATCCTCCTCTTGTTGAGCCTCAGCAGGTATCTGGATCTTCATTCTCTCCAACAGCCAGTCTGGAATGGTCGACTGCTCAATCCCATCCTCTACCTGAACCTCTTCTTCATTTGGAACATCCACAACCCCTCTGAGAGCGGAAATCATTCCCTCTTCGAAGTCATTGTTCCAAGCCTCGATCTCATTGTCTGAACCTAAGATTTCCGTGCCCGTAGGTGATAAGGGCTCCTCATCATCTAGCTGAATAGGTTCATCATTTATTTCCTGAGCTGCACGAGGTTCAAGCATTTCTACCAAGGAATCGTCAATAGTAGCTACCAACTCGTCAATATTCCTGGATACCGCTGACCGAGAAGGTTCTCCTTTATGCCTCTTGGAAGCAGGCTCAGCACTTGGCATTATTTCTTTCCTTTTCTCTCCGCTCCCGGCCAAGCCCTGATGGGATGCACCAGCATTAGAAGAATATGACTCTAATTCGCTTAACAGGTCATATGTGAGCGTGATTCCTTTTTATCTCAATTCTTGGGCGTGGTAATCAACCCACCACTGGGAATACTTAGTCACTGGCCTCATTAGGGTTGCCAGGTCTGCGTGCTCTGGTTCTGACCATTTCACTGGAGGGAGAGGTCGGCTTTCCTCAAAGCGTGGCTGGACGTGGTTTCCATCATCTTGTAGTTGATCGGGCACTCGGCAGAACTCGATTGTTCTCATGAAATCCAAGGACATTCTGGACCACATTTTCCGCCTAACTTCGTACTCATCGGCAGCATTTGCCCAGTAATCCTCCAATTCCATCCTGTGCTTATACTTTCTTCCTTCCACTGTCCGGATGTTATGATGTGGGTCATAGTTGACCCTGGACTTGTAAGCCGTGAAAGGATACCACTGGATCTCCAATCTTGCACTTTCAGCTGCCTGTGCTGATGGACAATATTCTAACATATTCCCGATGAAGAATGGGAATGTGACGGACGCCTTCTTGGTTGGTCTTTGGATATTCTGGTACTCCTCCAACTGTCTCAAAACCTCGAGCAATATCATCCGATTGGTCGGATAGATAGGCAATTTATAGGGATTTCCAGTGAATCCCTGGATCCTGACATATGTGAATTTCGGGAACTGGATGAACCAAGACCCGTATTTGCTGATAAGACTTTTCGCTTCATGGCTCAGCCTCTGATGCACTCCTCCTTGAAGCTTTCTGGTAATGTGCATCAGGAAGGCGTCATGCACCCTCCTGAAGTGAGTCTTCTCCTTCAATTGGAGCTGAGGATAACAATCGTAAGGCCTGAGCTCGTTCTCCCCGTTGCCAATTTTTCCCTTGCAGATCAATCCTGGATACTTGTATGATCTGGCCAACAGGTATATCACATATGAACTCATATGAAAAGACTTGGTCTCTTCGAGGTTGATCAGTTGCTCATGAAGGTTGTCACTTATCATCCGTGACCAGTTGAACATTTTGACTCCAGAGGTGATCTCATCTATAAAATAGTACATCCAGCTCTCGAAGAAGGCGCCTTGCGGGTTACCAGCTATTCTGTTTAGCATCAGCACAATATCCCCGAAATCTTCCTTGAAGTCCGTTCGGCGAGGCCTCTTGGGCAACTTCTTGATTGATGGCTTCGGCTTGTCCATCCACACCTTGTTGACTGTTGTGGCGCACAAATCTGGCTGACTGTCATATAATCTTTTAGCTTCTTCCTTGGTCTTATAGACCGTTCGTGAATGTTCGGGGATGCTGAAGGTTTCCTGGATTGCTACTTCGCCCAAGTGTGCCAAGACTCTTCCATCGGGTGCGATGATTTGTCTCTTCTGAGCGTCATAATGGAGAGCACACTCCACCATCAACTCCGCACAATCCATTGCCGGTGGGAATCCAGCTGCTTGGAATATCCCGTTTCTGACCATCCGTCTGGCTATTGCTGTGGGGAGTCCCTTCTGACCATACACTCTTTTCTTGAATTCATCAAAGTCAACGTGTCCGAGATCAGTGTCCACGACATTCTTCCACTTTGAAATGACCTTGGTCTCTTTCTGAGCACCCTTGTTGGCAAACTTCATTTTCAGCTTCTTTGATAATTCGCCTGCCGTGTCCGTCAACCTGCAGTCATAAAATTAACATTAATATAAAGACTTTTAAATAATTAAATCTCGCGCCTTGGATTCGAAAAATTGACTTTCAGCTGTTTAAATAATTAAATTATCACGGAAAAGCAAGCTGAAAGTGGCTTGGATGAAATTGAAAATTCTGCCAGAACTTCGTCAAGATGAAAGTACATGAAAGAGATAGCAAATTTATTTGACCAAACACCAAACCTCAGTGAAGAACCGTCGAATGCAAATCAGATTAAAAATCTGATTTTTTTTTGTTGAAAAGTGCGCCCCTCTTCACAGAAGAATTTCGGCTTTGAATAAATCTTTTTCCTTTTTCCTGCGAAAAATTCTTCAGCATAACACTGCCTGTCTCTCTGGAAAATTCAACTTTGCTCACTGATCAATCAATTGCCTGATAATTTCGAGAAAGATTAAATTTCTCTTCAGCTGTGTGTGAAAAAATGAGTTGCTGAAACTCATTATAATGCTGAAGGATTGAATTCGATTTAGCAACTGCCATATTCTTTCTTGATCTCAATTTGTTTTCATTTATCCAAACAGGCAACTTTCTTTTATTTTCCGAGAAGGATCAGTCTCGAGCTTATCCGGGCAAATCTTCAAAAATTCGATTTTTCATTTAATGTTTATCTTTGATTTTTCGAATTTTTAAATAAAACATTAAATAATTTAATTAAATTCATGGCGAATTTAACTCTTCTTGTCGGATTTCGTCTCCGCCTGGCGTACTTTATTTTCTTCCAATTCTCGTCTGGCAAAATTGATTTTGTCCAAGGCATTTTTAAATTCCAAATAGTTGAAGATTAATTATTAAAATATTAAAAATATTTTAATTAATTCCAACCCGTTCGTTTTGGACCCATGGCTATTTCGATTTTTCTTCCATTTTTCTTGGCTGAGAGTGTATTTTCCAATTTTATCCCTAATTTCGTCTAGCCAAACCAAAATTTAAGCCATTCCGTCGAAAATTTCATTGCCAGATCCCTATTTTTCTTTGCCGAGGCGAGATTTTAAGCTTATTTTGCTCTGCCAAAGTCAAATATTCTCTTGCTCAGTCGAATTTTTCTAGGCAAAATCCTCGTCCGAATGTCTTCGTTGGGCGAATTTCCTTGACGTCTGACATATTCTTCCTCCTTCTGGCCAAGGACGATCCTTCCTTTCTCTTTGCCTTGTGCATTTTTCTTCGGTCGAAGTTGACAATTTCTTCGCATTTTCTCCATACTTAGGCAAATTTTATCTCTTTTCTACCCTTGTGTTAGGCACATTCCGTTTAGTTCTCTGCCAAATCCCGATCTTCTCTAGCACGTGCCCTTTCAAACTTGGCATTTGACCTCTTACAAGTGTCGTGATACTTGGTCAAAAATCTCAACTTTCCATCCTTTTAGCCTCTGTACTTAGGCAAATATTCGAACCTTTTCTTAGACTTGGCATTAACACTTGGCCAAAAATCATTCCTTTATCCCTTCATCTGCTTAGGCGGACTTCCTTAGCTTCTTGGACAAGTATCATGGACGTCTTTAGCACCTTGCTAGCCTCCTCTAAGTGTATGGCGGACTTCATAGATCTTTTGGACGAACCCCTTGGATGTCCCACTTTTCTAGGGCGGACCTTGAAGCTTTTTGGCACTTGTCTCTTTGGAATTATCACAACACTTAGCCAAAAAAATCATTTTTCCACCCCCTTTAAGCTCTTACTCTTAGGCAAAATTTCGAAATTTTCCTTGGCTGGGCACCAACACTTAGCAAAATTTTGATTTTTCCTCACTTTACATGTCAAGTGGCGGACTTTACAAGACGCTGGATATCAGGCGGATTCTGCAAGAGCTCCTTGGACATCCCTTTGTGCATATGGCGGACTTTGGGTAGTCTTAGGATGTGCCTCTTGAATGCTGGGCGGACTTCACCAGCTCTTTGGACATGCAGGGCAGACTTCAAGACTTACTAGGATGAGCTTCCTTGCTGCATGGCGAACTCCATGACTTCCAGACTTATAAACATCTTCCTTCATCCTTCCTCCATGGCGAATTTTCAGACTTGAACACATTTTTTTACAAATTTCACCATTTAAGAACTGATTTTTTTATGATTTCATCCTCAGATCTGCTTGATCTTGAACTGGTTTTGACTGATTTTTCCAGATTTTTGAACGTTTTTGGTCTGATTTTCATGCTTTTTACTTGTTTTTTTCCAGATTTTTCGAAAAAATTTCAAATTTTCATTTCGATTTTCTGAGAGTTCTATTGAGTTTTTCGAACTTCTGAGTGCGTTTTCAGAACTCGGGACCCTTCTAAAAACAGAAACTTTCCAAAAATAGAAACTTTCTAAAAATAGAAAAAGCAAACCCTAAAAAATAGGGAACCTTGTTTGGTCCGAAAATGCCAAAAATGAAAAATCGAAAAAGCAACTTTTCCTAAAAAAGTAGGAAGTCCTTTAACTGGCCTAATTTACAATGTATCTTCGCCTCTTACCTTCCGAAGCCTCCCATGACTTCTAATGACCTAGGGATTACATGAATTATTGACTTGGCTCGAGTAACTCTCGGCAAACTGACTTGAAACTCTTAGCAAAGTGATCTCACATAACCGTTGCAAAGAGACAGAACCCTAAAAACTAGCAAGCAACTGGGGGTCCCCATCAGCGATATGAAGGGCGTGTGAAAAGGTCAACAATACTTTTACTTTCCGCATACTGGAATAGTTTTAGGAAAACTTAACTATATTGCCAAAATCATACACAACAAACTCCCTTCAATCATCTATCTCATGTTAACTCGCAAGAAGCTCGAATAATTGTGCAAGTCCCCTCGTAGCGAACACAGCAATACACATCAACCAACTGAGGGTGTTCCAAGTATTTCTAACCTTGAGTTGAACGCGGTGATCTATCTCGTACCTTAGCACACGGGAATACTTTTGATCAAGAGAGAATCCAGCAGCCTTCGACTATTTTGTTTCGCTGTTTGGTGCGGTCACAAAACCAGCGGCCACTGAATCTTGAGTGGAGATAATGCAATAGTAGTATGTCCCCTAGAGGACATGGAGGTGTTGGTGGGCATGGTGTAACTGAATGCACAAGAAGAAGAGGATGAAGAAATGCTTATGGAAACTCTTGCTTCCCATAATATTGTTTGTATGCAAAAGAAGCAATGAGTGGGAAAAAAAATATTTTTGGTGGAGGTGGATAGATAATGGTGGGTCAAATCCCACAAGAAGAGAGAAAAAAAGAAGCATTTGATGGCGGATGAATAATGGTGGGTCAAAACCCACAAGAGGAGGAAAATAGAAGAGAAGCATTGCAGGAGGGACTATGGTGAATAGAGATCCACAAGGGGAATAGAAGTGACTAGCCAAACTTGGTGGGGGGCAGAATATGTCCTAGTAAAAAGCTAGAAGAGGCAAAGGAAATTTTTTCTTTTGATGAACCTGAAATCAATAATCAGGCATATCAAAGTTTGCATGCATTCCAAAAGGGTGGTTCTATCATTCAACTCTAGTTTGTGAGCATTATACTTACAAAACATCTTACCCAACATGTATAATGCAAGAGTGTCAAAGTCCACGAGCAATCTTGCATCACCCAAAAAAAAAGATGCCTGCGAAGGTTTTGAGGAAATTCCTATTGCCATGCAAGAGGTCATAGTTGTTGCAAAAAAAAAATCAATGGTTGTGCAACATTTCCAAGTTGATGCACAAGATCTTTAGTTGTTGTGCAAGTGCTTCTTGTTGCTGCACACGTTATTTTGGTTGTTGCCAATGATCATAGTTGTTACACAACCATTCCTAGTTGTTGCACAACAGTTCTTGGTTTCATTTATTCATTTGACTTTTTTCTCAAATGTTTGGAATGAGATGTCCTCGAGCAATTTCAATAAAAAAAATAGATGGAGTTCAAGGGTTTTGTTCAAGATCATGTGGCAAAATTCCTTTGGAATCAAATGGGAGTTTCACACTTAAGCGCTCTTGTTTAAAAATGGCCCCAATATGAAAATAAATTTGACTAGAAGATGAATGATTAGAGTTTGTTGATTGGGTATCATTACACAATCATTCATAAGGACATTTAGGGCCAAGAGGATGAAGCAAAAAAGCTACATGGAACAAAAGGGACAGATATAGAAACACAACAAGCATTTTGGACCAAAAAATATGCCCTAAAATATGGCAATCTAACAAATGTGATGAAGAAAGGAAGGAAAACAGTTGGGCAATTACAGTGGGATCTGAAAGGAAAATAAAATGTTGATCTTCTTATGCAGAAGAAGCAAAAGGCGAGTGAGGGTAGTGAGAGAGGGGCAGCGAGAGAGAGTGGGATAGAGGCTAAGAAGAGACTAGTTGCAAAGAAGGTTGGTAGGCTCCAGAAGAAACCCTCTGAACATTCACTAAAGAAAGGAGAGACTGAGTAAACAGGGGAGGACCCAGATTAAGGGGAAGCTTTATTCATTCTGGGCATTGAGTAGCCCATTTGCTAATTTTTGTGTGTCATGAGATTAGGCTTTTTTCAGCCTGTTGTAAGCCTTGAAGGTAGATTTTAGATAGTTTAATGAAGGTAGAATTATTTTGCTTCTTCTTGGCATGTGTTTTCATTGTTGTTATGTGTGGCTACTAGGTTTAGGTTGTCTTTCATTGGACCTCCTTGCCTAGACTGGATCACTTAGCATCTAAGTTCAGTTTTGGTACGGGATCAGGTACAGGTACGGAATATGCCAGTATGGCAAAAAAAATTCCCTTGGGTACAGCTGTATAATATATGCAAAAAAATTAAAAATATATAGAATTGTAAATACATTTTATAGTATGATACAATATACTTCATCAATCATCAATCATCAATTCATCATTGAATCATTGATCAATGGTACTGATAAAGATAAATGTCAATTGATAGTTCAAAATTTCAATATTATGTCATATATCATATACGTCTAGAGTCACGATTCAAATGAAAATCATTGCAATTACAAAATTGAAATAAATACAATCAAAAATACGATTCAAATTGAACTCATTGCAATTACAAAATTTAGTTGGATTACATTGAAGTTTACATTTGGTACGCTGGTGATATTGATGATTTATTGATATAATAGATCACGGGAAGTTTTGATTGATGCTGATGTTCGAATTCTGTATATCAGGGTATTATTGGGCAAGGATATTATCATATCGGGCTCTTTTGTCTCATTTGCAGTATTTTCTATTTCCTGAAGACTGCCATATTTATTGGTGTTAACCATTCCATACATATTTGGTCAGGTGTTATTGCTGGTCGGGTGTTATTATCGAGCTATTATTATGAAGGAACCGCCACACTTTTGGGGGTATTGATATCTAGTTGTCTTCCTATCTTAGAAGGAGATCAATAATATTCCAGAGAGGTCAACATTATTCAACTGGTTGTGATTATTATTAAAGGCCAATCTTGCATTATGGAGCCTAACGCAAATATGATGTAAGATCATGTAGAGGCCATATTTATTCTCCAAGGTGGAGCGATGGTTTCAAGTTAGTGATTAAATAAAAGTGTATGACAAATTCAAACTTTGCATATTAATATGAATGGGCACCGTGTGAATGAGCATTATTGTTGTTTGGAAAAGAACTCTGGTATATAATTATATATATGTTTTCATGATCAGATTTCTGAGTTTTATTCCAGCATATTAATAAAATCATTCTAAGCATCTGAATTAGTAATGGGAGTTTAGTTGCATGTAAGCTGTGATATTTTTGAATTAGATATCCATTCTAGTGCATAGTATAATTAACAACCAATATTGCTTGCAAAGTCATTTGTCTTACTTGTGAGTAAAACTACGCGGTATCAATTTGATAAAGTGCTGGCATATGACATGGCAGCTGTTTGACAATATGTTACATTGTCAAACTGAGCATTATCGGAAAATCGTTAAAATCTGATCAATCTGGGCAAGGGTCTTTACAGTGGTATCAGAGCTGGTGTTCCAGACAGCCTGCAGGGTTCATGAGTAATAGAGAGAGAAGGTATTACAATAGGGAGATTAAGAAATAGTGGCAGCCTATGCAGGTTCCTAAAGGGGAAACCGTATCTGATGTTTTGGGAATCCATCACCAAATATCTCCTTCAGGCAATGGCACAGGAGGTGGTGCACATATAGAGGCTAAGATGGGTGATAGAGGGGAAGATCTCCTCAATGCACTATTGGTAGAACAAAGAGCAACAAACCAAAGAATCACTCAGTTGATGGAATTAATGACCCAAACTATGCTCAACAATAATAACAACCGTAATGGCCACAACAAAGCCAACAATGGTTAAGGAGATAATTCGGTTAATAACCAGACACCTAATTGGTGTGCTGCTCCTACAAGCTCAAGGCCTCTAATGTCTGTTTTCCCACCCAGAGTTGAGCCTCAGGAGGGTAACGGACCCACATTGATTGAATTGCAAGAACAACTCAGATAGGACTGGGTTGATGCAGGACCTAGTTTTCAACATGATATCTGCCTCCATGACTACATAGACTTGAGAATGAGACATATGACCAACAGGGGTAATTGAGAGCATCACAATGATCTTAGACGAAAGGTTGGTAAATTGAGCTTGCCTTACTTAGATCGATTAGGGAAACATCAACACGTGCTTGGTTTCAAAAAGTTGATACATATTTTCAGCTTAACCCAATGCCTGAAGATGAAGCCATCAAATATGTTGCCCTACATCTAGACGGAGTTGCTCATGAGTGTTGGCATCATGGTATGATCACTATGGGCCATGATCAGATTACATCATACGCTGATTTTACAGAAAGGCTTATTGAGAGCTTTGACAAGAAGGATCCCAAATTCCATTTCAAGCAGTTGGCAAAGTTGAAGCAGTGGGGTATAGTTGATAACTACATTGCTGATTTCCAGAGACTCGCTATTTTGGTTACAGATATTTCGGAGAGGAGATTGATTGTGCTTTTTATGGACGGATTGTCTAACCCATTAAGAGGTTGGATTAAGGCGCTTAACCCACTCACATTGCAGGATGCGATAAAAAAGGCGAGAGATATGGAGTTTTCCACTTCAAAAATCAAAATTCAATCAAGAAGAAGTTCATCTAAGGACGAAAAGCAAGAAGAAAAAACAGATATGAAAACTTCCGATCCGCCTAAGACTACGCCTCCGAAGTTGGATTTTGACTCGAGGAGTGAGATATGAAAGTTGTGTTTTACTTGTCATGAACCATGGGAACCTAGTCACAGGTGCCTTGGGAAAGGCAAAGCATACTACATTGAGGTCGCTTCTAACACAAATGACAGGATAGCAAATACTAACTCGGTAAGTGAGCATGAGGAGACACAAGGTGCCACTGCCTACCTAACAGGAGGTTCTACGTATCATCCTTTCCAAGTGAAAGGAGTACTATTGGGACAAAAGGTAACTTGTTTTGTAAAGTATCCTTCCAGGTATATGAAGTTTTGCGATAAATTTCAGTTTGATAGATGTCCCATTTTATCAAACTGTACTCATTATGTTGCAAAGGTCTCAGTAGACTTCCAAATGAAAGCATGCATTAATCTGATATGCGAATTCTGAACTTCATTCTTAACATTTGATTGAACATGACAAGGTGAGAACAGATAAAAATTCAGATTGATAAAAGGTTCATTGCTTGATGATACTGAGCATGTATATAGGAGACATTTGCACTTAGGAAATAAGCTACAATAGATTGAACAAAACACCTTAACACAGACGTATTGTAGCAGCAATAAGTTCATATTTGCAACTTATTATTGGATGTCTGGATTGAAGAGCGCACAGGAAATACTAAGAGGGGGGTGAATCAATATTTCAAAACTCCTTAAAACTTTAAACCATATAAATCAGAAATCAAATCATAAAGAGCAACATAAAACACCATGAACAAGATGAACTCCAAGATTACGTGGAAAACCCTTTCGGGTAAAAAACCATGGCAAAATATTGCTTTTATTACTCCAAAGGGCACCGCCCTTGTTTACATAGGTGAGAACCAACCCACCAAGAGCACCAACTCTCCTTCGAAGTACCAACTCCAAATGGCTGAAGCACCAACTTCGACGTGAGCACCAACTCAAAAGCAAACTTCACAACTCTGAAAATCTGATCCTTAACAACAAAATACTTCCTTTACACCAAAAGAGACACTCATACAGATATGCATAAATGCAATTCTCCTTTCATGTTTGTTCCATACTCAAAAATCTTCATAACTCTGCTAACACCTCTATAAGACTCCTTATGATTGGTTATTGCGAAACATCATTAAAACCAATTCATGAGGCATTGATAGACTTCTCTCATCTCTGCATACATACAACATGAAACAAATCACACTTACAACAAGTATATCTTCAACGCACCCTTATATAGATTCTGAAAATAACCACTGAATCATACAAAGTTGACTCCAGAAAGGAAAGCCAATCGATACTCAAACAACTTCCCTCTTTGAAAGACTCATGCCATTCCTTAAATCAATGCTATGTATAGTCAAAAACATGTATCTGCTCACATCTGCTACATACCATGAATGCTACTCTTTTTCCCTTTTATATTGAATAAAAACACCAACATATTTTTAAGGTGAACATTTTAGAACACAATCTGCCAATAATCTCCACACTAAAAAAACGTCCTTTTTAAAAGCCCCACTCTATTCAGATTGTGATATTGCTATCAGGATTCAACCGTGTAGTTTTACAATTCAAACTCATTGACCCATGTTTCAATAAGTTTGACTAGTAAAACTACACAGTTGAATCCTAATAGCAATATCATAATTTGACATGTTGTGGAAAATACCTCCTACTTATCTATTCAAATTCCTGTGAAAGTAATGGCAATCCATGACTTCAATACTGCAGCTCCCATAAATCCGAAGCCATTGCATAGGCTAAGACTTCAACACACATGCTCCTGAGCACTCACGGATAATGGTCTGCAATGAATATATGTTTTTTTTTTTGACAAAAAGAATTGAACAGAGTAAAATCCATCGCCTGTCAACCAGGAAAGTATAGAGCAATATCCTATATTAATTCCATCGAAACTTTAATGATTCTCTAAATAAACCGTCACCATTTAGTATTGAGGCATTACCATAAAAATGTCTCTGACATATCTGAAAACCAATACTAATGAAAGATACAACTTCAAATAGCATGTATATTAAAAAATTTCTACCAAAAAATCCAAGTAAAGCAAGATATTATTATGAGTCGCCTTCAAAAAATAGATAACCAAAATTTATGAGCAACAACCATAACTTTTATTCGAATGATAGTCTTTTAATAATAGTGATAGCATAACCACGATTTCTCCAATAATATCGATATTTTAATCTTCACGGCTTCACCATAAGTATCAACACACCTCATAGGGCACATGAAAATGAAGGCAATAATATATCTGAAACCAAACTAGCGTCCTCAATAAATCTGGTGTTACAATTCAAATAGAGATATTGACCTTTTAAAACAGACTGACTTAGATGATTTGGCACTTATGAAGCTCCACTTGGCATAAAATAAACAAGAGGCTGACAAGGAGACAAACAAGCAGCCGATGCAGATAGGCAAGCAACTGAAGTAGTCAACCAACCAGCTCAACCACACAGGCAACCAACTCAAGCACGCAACCAGGTAGCTCAAGCGAACAACCAAGTAACTCAACACACAGGCAAGTAGCTCAAACAGCTCAAACACTTAAGCAAGCAGCTCACACCTTGACATCAATAACAAAATATTCTAACTCGGATAACAGTAATTTCCAGATTTCTATTTCATACTTCATATCTCATACATATGACCGAACAAAACAATAGGTGAACAGAGATAATCTTCAAACTTGTGCAAGTTCAAACTGAGTACAAATATAGTGTAGATATATAAGAGTTTGGGCTCAGAAATGAACAGCAACTATAAGTGTTTACAATATGTATCTGTTAACTGACCACAACAAATTATGAGGTGTCTGAAGTGTTTCTCACACCTAGATTTTATCACACCTTTAATGGAAATAAGCAGTGAATCCTCATATGGTGAAACCTTCTTTGACTTAGCATAACCTGGAACTGCTCACCCAATCTAGAACAGTTTTGCAAAACTAAAAACTGTAGGGTCAAAGTCTCTAAAGATGAACATATCCTACCTTGAAATTCCCTTTGTGACCTCCAATCAACACCCACGCCCTCAGAACTCCCTAATGGAGACAAGGCGAACAGCATTCAAGCATGTGATGAATGCGTGTTTACCAAGACATAAACTCTCAATGCCAACTCCCCCTATAGGATTCACACGCCTCCATACAGAGGTCTCACAGCAGTGCAGAGGGAGGAATGCCATCATCTACAGCCTGCAACTTCATGGTATGCTCATCAGTTCACCTTCTGGGGATAATTCCCATCACTCCAACCTTAAACCCCATTCAAAGTGGGATGCCTAGGTTTCCTCACCCACATCCTCCTTTACAAACTCGCCCAACAATAGATAAATGAATAAATAAACTCAGAAAAATGCAAGTATAGACCAGATTTGTGTGCAAACCCTTTATATTTGATTATCAATATCAACTCCAGATTGTAACAATGATAAATCACTTTTCTACAATCTTATCTCTGAAATTTGTCTTGCCTAGCAAGGCTCACAAATTATTTGATCAATCAATCCATTCGTTGAAGCACAAGTGAGAACCCTAATGTGAATATGCCTGCGGAAGGAATTGGGTTTTCGTCCAATCCTTCAAATCTGGAACTCGAGGGTTTCCATCCTCAAGTCACCTGAAAGCATAGCTCTCCTGAAACCAAGCAAATAATAATAATCTTCGCATTCTGAGAAATGAGCCCTCGAGTCCTTTTTATAATAAATTTTAAGGTTTTCTCACCAAAACCAATTAGCACTTTATTATAAAGTGACTTATTATATTATAAAGTGACTTTATTAAATATCTTTTAAATATTCCTCAACATACTTTATAACTCCATTTAATATAATTATTTAGTATTACCTTTATAATTGCACTTTTTGCCAGGCAACATTAAATAATTAAATTAATTAATTAATTTAGCTCCTATAACGGCGAGATGGAAAACAGGGACATTACATGTTCGATGGATGATGCAGCAACTCATACGTCATTAATGAGGCTCTTGTGGTGAAGCAAGGAATACAATCTAAGGACTTTCCAAAGTTCAGGGTCATGATGGCCAACGGATTCAAAACAAGTTGCAATAAGATGGTTCAACAATTGAGCGTCTAGTTGGATGAGTACACACTCACCAATGATTTTTATCCATGGAGATTGTGAGGCAATATTATATTGGGAATTTCGTGGTTAAGCAGCCAATTGGTAAATATAGTCGTGATTTCGAAATATTGCTCCCCCAGTTTTTTTTTTTTTTTAACACACAACACTTCACCCGTTAACGTTATCCCAAGAAAGATGACAAGCTGAAAGCAACCCTTCACTTTCTGATCACCCATATCCCGAAGTGAGCAAGCTGAGAGCATATGATATAAGGGGATCTAATAGCAATAAAATGAAATGTTGGAAGTACAAATGATATTGGTGGTGCTTCACCAATAGTAGAAAATTTAAAATACTTAGGGCTGGTAAGTTGCCTCTTCCACTTTCTTGGCTATAGGAAAGCAATGAAATCTAAAATGCTTAAGCAAAGAAGTTTCCACCTCTTCCAATTCTTTAGCAAGGTGTAACAAAAAGAAAGCAACTAGGGTGGACAAGCCTCTTCCATTTTTCAATGGGAATGAAACAAAAAGCTGAAATGAAAGAGCTGATCAGTACTACTAAATCAGCATTACAACATTGAACCTCTTACAATGAAACTTGAGATAAATTAGCAATTGAAGTCCCAAACATTAGACAATGATCTCCATGACAAATACAAAGATAAGCATCAAGAAATAGAGTCAAAAGACTAAAAATACCAGGTCTGATATAAAATGGCAGCGTTTTTATTGAAGCCATCACTACCACACCAAAAATCAGAAAACATCAAATGAAGTCATCACCATTGAAGCTCAATTGTACCCTCTAAATGAAGGAGCACCTATAATCTAGCTAGGAGCTATCTTGCAAGCCCGAAACTGATAAGGCTAGGAGATATTCCAACCCCGAAGCAAGAGTCTGGATAAAATCCGGCAACACTTCGTTATGAGATGAAAAATGGACACCAAATGAAGAGGCAAGGCATTGTACATATATGTTTCCAAACCCAAAAGTTTGAATTACAATATCCTCCAAAATGGGATGCCATCCTCAAGGAGCAATAAAATATTAATAAAATCACTTAAGTCTTCAATTTTAGGCATCCAACTCAATTTGCAATAATTTACCTTTTAAAAAGCATAAGTCTCAAAAGGGGGCATCCAACACATGAGTCCCTTTTAAAAACAACTTAAGTTGCATAACCTAGGCGTGGGGGGCCAAAAAGCAACTCAACAATAAAACATTAACTTAAGTTGCAAACCTTCCATTTTCAGACTCCAAGAACGTTGGATGAGCCACTGCCAGAACAGAACTGCCGAACTACCAGAAATAGAAATTGAGTGCTACACTGTTGCCAAAACTACACTTACTAAAAATAGCCTACTGCTAAAAATAGTGACTCCAATCTTTGTTTGAGCACAAACCGGGCAGTCGTCGTAACTTACTAAAAACAATAAGTCCAAAAATATCCTTTGTCATGTCCCTGATTTGGAGGCAGATTAATTTAATTAATTTAATTAATTACGTTGTCCAAATATTGTTATTTCATGAGGATGACTAATTGATTATTTTAATTAAATTAAATATTAAATTAATTATTTATAAAATTATCTCAAAAATACAATATCATAAGGTGACTTTATATTTAATTAATTTAATAATAAAGTGACTAAAAATAAAATAATATAAAAAAGTCACTTAATAAAATAAAATAATATTTTATTCTAGAAGCTTCTTGGAGGTAGGTTAGAAAAAGTATATAAGAAGCTCCTTGTTGGTCATTCAAGCACACTTGGATATTTCTATTTCATACATACCTGTGTGGTAGAAGAGAGCTTGAATGCTTTCATAGCTCGAGAGTTTGAAGACTCTAGAGTTCCAGTTTCAGTTGTGAGACACCAATCCTAGCTGGGTTTGAGAGGAAGAGATAATTCAGTCTTCTTCATTGTGAAAAATTGTGTGGCCAAGGGCCCAATTTTGGTGAATCGATTTTAGCATCACATTTTCAGTTTTTGATGGTGATATTTTAGTCCCTTGATAAGGACGATTTTGGTATTGAAGAAAATTGATATTGGCAGATTTGGAGTTCGATTTTAAGGAAGAGTATTTGCAGATTTTGTGGGGTGATTTCAGTCACAAATGAAGGACGGTTTGCTGCAAGAAGAAGCGATTTAAAAGTGGATTCGAATTAGGGGAGTTGCTGGTAATAAATCATTAATTTTGGCTATGAGCTGGGCGCACTCAAGAAGGTGCGATTTTTGGAAAGAGGCTGATAAAAAATTCCAAATAAATTTCCAAGGCAAGGCATCGATTGGTATAAGGAAGTCTAGGCACAGTTATAAGGGGCAGAAATTCGACTTCTCCAAGGTGGAAAGAATATTTTATTTTGCTGCAAGTCAACCATCCAGGTTCTTTCAGAATTTGCATCATAGTTGTAATTACATTTTTATATCAGATTGAATATATATTTGTAAGCCAAGAGTCTTGGCAACTTCATTTGGAACTCAGCTTGCATTGTTGCATAAATTGATAACTCGCTTTTGTAATCAGCCTCAAGCTTATTGTGCAATACAAACATATTTGGAGGATTGCATACAAAGTATATGACAAAATGTCATTAGTTGTAGGTAATCATTTGCACTTAGGAGTTGCATGAAAAATGTTTGACAAAATTCCTAGTCGCTGGTCCATCATTTCCACATGTATTGAATGCATGCCAAGTGTTTGTGAAAATGTCTCTTGGCTGTAGATGTCATTTTCAGTCATGTATATGCATGAAATAGTCCAAAAACATATTGTACTTCATCTTAAGTTATTTGGTAGTTGTTTAGATTCATTTGGAAAGCATTTATATTTCATTTGCATATATCAAATAAAAAACAAAGCAAACTGAAACACCGAACCAGCAAGTACAAGGTTGGAAGCAAAGTGTTTGTCAAAATGTCTAAGGCCAAAAATCAAGACTTTTACATCAGATCAAGGCACTTTACATTGGTATCAGAGCTTGGATTCTGCCAACCTGTTGGGTAGATTAGACATGTTTCTGCTATTCATTTGCAGATCGGAAACTTCAGTTTGATTTCATGGCCGATTTTAACAAAACAATAGAAGCTGTGATAGGAGCTTGGATTCGACAACAGGACAGCGTGATGGAAAGAATGAAAGAATGGGAAAAAGGATTGGAAAAATTGGGAAATAGTCTTGAGCAAGAGGCCATTAAAAAGAAATTACAGGTTTCATCTTCTCTTCAGGAGGGTAGCATGCCATCATCCGATGTTTTAGTTGAGCGGGGTGATGATGAGTACATGGAGCAGCCGGAGTCCTCTTGTATTTGGACACCTATTCAGGACATGGAGGATGATTTCACATATGGAATTAGCATTAACCTAATTCCAAATCAGCATGAGAGCATACAAGACTTTGCGGAAAAAGAATATCAGGCACAATTAGAGGCTTCTCCTTATGGAATAGAAGCTATTCATAGTCCACACAGTTGGGAAAACCAGTTGAAGGTGAACGAGGATGACATTGTGGCAGCTTTATCTCATCATGACAAGATGCATAAGATGATTGAAAATCACCTTTGGATGGTTCAGCTTGAGAGAAGAAAAAAGGGAAATGAAGTAGAGTCTTCTCATGATAGTTTGATAGAAGTCAAAGAAGGAATGGGAGCATTGAAGACAAATTATTTGCACCTTCTTTCAGATCGTGATCACCTTCTCAACCTGGTTGAGGTCTATGCGGATGCATTGAGAAGGAAGGAGGATGAAGTAGATAAGCTTACTCACGAGCCTATGGTTACCAATGATTCCTTGAGGAGTACTCAACTAGCTCTTCAAGAATCAGAGAGTCATGTTGATGAGCTTTGTTTAGAGTTAAGTTTGGCTCGAGATTCATTATGTTTAGCAGAGACTCAGTTATATATGGCAGCCAAAGCACCTATTGATGATAGTAGCATGAGTTCACCTAGCATTCACATTCGGGATACAAGTGCAGTGTCTTGTGTGACAGATAGGCATGAGGAGTCAGTTGGTGATGGGTGCATTACTCTCGAGAGGAGTTTGCTTGAGCTGCCAGTTGACTATGTGTTGGATGTTGGTGTCAATCCAGCCTCTTTCCAGAGAGTAGATGGCATTCACGATGGTACTCTTGATGATGCTGCTGCAAAACCAACTCATCCAGTTGTGAGTTGTGAGTCTTCGTCGAATACTGCCAGTACAGGATGGAGTACACATGACTATTTGGGTTTCCCTTTGGCTCAGTCAAGGGAGTTTCACCTCGATTGCATCTTGAGGTGTGCTCATCAGTTTGTTTTTAGCCCACATGTACAAGATTTGAGGATGACATTGACGACACAGGGAGGTGGGTTGAACATGTGGTGTTCAGGTTCACTCTAGTGCGATACATTCTCGACTTCAAGTGATGAGTCCCAGTCTCTTGCTTCACCCTTTCCAATTGGTTGCTTCCATAAGCCGGGTTTCAAGATTTGGACAGATAGGACTTTAGGGGGAGGTATCAGAGTGACACAACGGAAGTCAGTTGGAGTTGAGTTTGGAGGACTTCCAGGTTATCCATGGGATCCAGGTATGACACTTGAGGTATATCAGCACAATACTTGGAGTTGGCATGATGAGATTGATTTACAGAGTTGGAATCCAAGAATTCCTCTGTTGGTTGAAAGGTTTCATTGGTTGATAGAGTTTGACAGCTTCGTGGGTTCCAACTACATTCAGAGTTTTTGGGTTTGCACATGTTGCAGGATCACTTGGAATTCGAGTGGTTGGTGGACAAGTGCAGGTGATTCTCCATTTCGGGCTTCAGGTATTGTGGCAGTTGGATGGTTTGGAAAATGCGGATTGTTTGAGGGCAAGCAATCTTTGGGAAGGGAGGATTGCCATGTCCCCGATTTGGAGGCAGATTAATTTAATTAATTAAGTTGTCCAAATATTGTTATTTCATGAGGATGACTAATTGAATATTTTAATTAAATTAAAGTGGAGTATTAAATTAATTATTTAATAAAGTTATCTTAATAAAATAATATCTCAAAGGTAACTTTATTATAATTAATTTAATAAAGTGACTATAATAAAATGATATATCAAAATTCACTTAAATAATAAAATAATAAAATATTCTAGAAGCTTCTTGGAGATGGGTTAGAAAAAGTATATAAGAAGCTCATTGCTAGTCATTCAGGCACACTTGGATTTTATTACTTCTTACATACCTGCGTGGTAGAAAGAGAGCTTGAATGCTTTCATTGCCTGAGGGTTTGAAGACTTTAAGGTACCAATTTCGGTTGTGAAATATCAACCCTAGTTGGATAGTGGAGGGAGATACTTTAGTCTTTCTCATTGAGATAATTGCAACCATTGGAGGACATTTTTGAAGAAGTTTGGTGAGTTATTTGAGGTCTGTAATTTTGTTTCAGTCTATAGACCAGCCATGGGAGGAATTGCATTTTCATTCATTGCTTTTCACTAAGGGGATAGAATTTTGTGAATATTGGAGGGATCACTTTCTCTTGCGAAGACAATTATTTCTACAATAATTTTGGAGGCCAATAATGCTACATTTATTTATACAAAAATTTGCCAAGCAAGGGCAGGGGCGGCTTTGCTAGAGAGGGGCAATTTCATCAAGAAAGCCACAATAAATTTAAGGAAAAATCAGAGGTTGTTGTCTTCTCATCCGCTGTTCATTTCCAGCCTCAGAATCAGGGTCCTTTTGATGTTTACACATATATTTGCATTGTGAGTCTGCATACTAAATCTGAAAATTGTTGGCAGCCATTAGAGCTTTTGTATGAGCAAGTTTGTAATAAAATCAGTCATTGGCATACATGTTGCAAACAGATTTTGTAATCAAACTTTTACATCAGCATTTTGTATCTGGTCAATATATTCAATAAAGGGAGATATAAGGTTGCATGACATGTGTTTGTCAAAATGTCTTTGTTGTAGCTATCAAATTCCATTTCTAATATGCATGCTAAGTGTTGTCTAAATGCATAATAGTTGAAAGTGATCATTTACATTCTAAGTTTGCATGACAAGTGTTTGGGAAAATGTCCAAAGCTATAGATTGTTATTTCAGTCCTTAGGATGTATGGTAAATGTTTGTAGAAATGCCCATAGTGTTGTAGCTGCATATACATCATCATTTTCAATCATATGCTTGCATTTTCAAGTTCATTTAGTTGCTGCAATCTATTTCCAGTCATCTCAGTTATATCTTCAAGTTATAACAGCATATCAAATTGCATTCAAAACCATAAAAACACAAAAACAAAACAATCAGCAGCAAGACCAAGTTGTTGGCAAAGTGTTTGACAATATTCCTTGAGTCTCAAGCAGCAATTTAAGACCAAATTTATCAAGGGATACTACATCCTCTGATGAACATGCATGTCATACCCCTTCTAAAGCCCTCTGAAAACCCGAAAAGACTCAAAAATCAAACTGCCAAACTCCTACAAACAACCACCTGAAAAACTGAGAAGGAACCTCCTAGAAAAAAGGAAACCCTAATTTCACTTTCGACTAGCCTATGGGCCTTCAAGATAGGCTAATAGTCATCAGATGGAATTAGTGTTGAGAAGGGGACATTACGTTTCCAAACAAGGGAGTTGGAGTTCACTATTGACAGGAGGAAGATAGTGTTGAAGGCATGGGGCAATGATCCTTACAATGAAGTAACAATGAAGGGGTCGTAAACATTGTTTGCACATTCAGAAGTCATTTTTCATATATGTCATTCTGCCAAGATGTATTATTCTACATTGTCTAACCTTGATGAAGAATTGACGAATATGGGAATCAAAGTCGTGCAGCGGAAGCTGGATAAGGCCCTTGATGGTGAGTTTGCAGAATTTATACAGAGGGTCATTTAATTTATTGTCAAGAAACATAAAGCAATAATATTTACAGGCAGGTTTTAGTTTTGTGTTTATAGCAAAAGTTTGTACAGGCCACCTCGGTTGATATGGGATCCTAGAGCCAAATTGCTTGAGGGCAAGCAATCTTATTATTCAATTCCCAAAAGATAAAAATATCAAAAAGGAAAATTAAATAATAATTATTTATTATTATTACCTAAAGTTAATTAAAAGGTAATGATTAATAATTTATAAAGTGACTTTAGGAAATTAAGATTATTTAAAATCACTTAATAAATGTTGATAACTCCACAAAACTGTCAATTAATATTATAAAAGGAGCTTTGGTTTTGGGGAAAGGGAGGATGATTAATATTTTCTCTTCAACATTAATTTGAGAGTTTCTCAAATTTGTTTCTCAAGATGGATGCCTGGGAAAGCCATTTTCGGCAGTGAAACCATCTGCCCTAGATGGTCTTGGAAGAATCAATCAAAATTCTTCAGTTGGATTACATTGAAGTTTACATTTAGTATTGCAGAGCTTTAATGGCCTTCATTGTAGATTGATTTGATATTTATCTTGCTAGTAAATGAAAATTACATGGAGTGGAGATCACGAGGAATGAACATATATATATATATATATATATATATATTGTCGACTCCTAATATCGTGGCACATAAGCATTGTTTTGGAGACATCGATATCTATTTGGAAATGGTCGTTTGAATATCATGTGCATTAAGTTCCTATTGACGATATACATTGGATGATTCGTTTTCATTGTTGGTCATTTACTTGAGTGTAATGTCCTCTTTTGAGATTGCCCTAAATCTTGTCCTAGAATCCCAAGCTTAATGTAGTTAGGGTTGTAACTTACCACTTAAATGCTTTAAGCCGAGTAAATCTTGGTTTAGGTCCTTCAATCATGTTACATAATATTGGAAATGTAGTTTATGTGATCAGAAATAATAAATGTCTTATCTATTTAAAATACATAACTATTCCAAGACTATCTAGACTACCAATATCCATAATGCATAGTGGAAGTTTTAATCATAATAGGACTTGGTTGAGAAGTAGGATAAGTCCACCTGAAGCTATCCATCTAATTCCAAGAGCACGAGCGTCCAACCAAGACAACCCACCACTTGGCCCCAAGTGGCAGGAACGTCTGAACCAAGACAATTCCACCCTTGAGGTGGGCTACTTAGTGGATACACTTGTATCTGCTTTTCCTATCCATGTTGTCTTGTCCATCCCTCTTATGATTGCAATTCCTTGAATCCCATCCTAACAACCAATCATAGTGTGGCTTGATAGGAAAGCCTTGAAAGGGGTGCCTGTAAACTACGCAACCCATCTAAGCCCAAGAGCACGAGCGTTCGACCAAGACAACCCACCCCTTGGCTCCAAACAATAGGAACGTCCAATCAAAACAATTCCACCCTTGAGGTAGCCTACTTAGCATGGGAGGCCCGTAAACTGCATCCTCCTAACTTGCTTCCCTCAACCTTACACTTGATTGATCATAGGATAAAGACATATATATATATAATCTATTCATTTTTATATTAAGATCATAATTACTTATAAGACTCAATAATTGCTGCAAGCATCATTATTATATACTCAATATATCTATGTACATATTTCATATAAGTACATATATATAATCTACTAAGAAAAATGCATATGAGAGAATTCAAAATGTATTCATAAAATAATTATTGTATACTACCCCTCTAATTCATACCAATCTGATTGATATTTCTGGGTTGCAGACAACTTAATTTCCTTCTAATTTCCTTCTAGATGATTACTGACTAATTTTTAAAAGATATTACTTATTGTTGATGGTTCCACGATTTGCTGATATCCCTGATGATCTGATTTTCAGAGGATATCTTTTATAAATGATTTGTTGTTCAGAATATATTCTTTTCTCCTTATCGATGCCTTTCTTCTTCTTATCTGACCTCATCTTATATCTTCCCACTTTGGAGAAGAGATGCGATTCATGTGGAGGGCCTTGCCTTTTGGTTTTGGAAGATCGTGACCTTACTTGATCACTGCCTTTCCAACAGCGATGTCTTTTCATGATTTAATTGCTGCCTATGCTTGCAGCTTGTCAATATATTTTATATTCTTCAAATGTTTCTTGTTTAATATATTTTCATTATTATTATTTATATCGGTTTTATCTCTTTTTGTATTTATATATTATAATGATTGAAATCATCATGTTATTCAATATATTTATATTTATATTCACACTTATGATATTATCTTGATAAATATTAATTATAATGAATTTGCTTATATATATATATATATATATATATATATATATATATATATATATATATATATATAATTTTATTTCAATGTGTTACAATCTTTTATATTGATATATTATGTATTAATATATTAATGATTATAATATTTAGTATTTATATTTTGGTAATTACAATATTATATTTAATATTTATAATTATAATATTATCTTTGATAATTATAATTATAATAATATTAAATAGTTAATATTTTTAATATGTATTTTGTTTATCTTGTTGTCAATACTTTATATCTCAATGCTACAATTTCAGGGGACATGATATTGAGTATGGCAATTCATAGTATATTTGATGTTGATTGATTTATTTTCTACCGTGGAATTCCTGTATATCATGGCATCTTATTGGGTGAGGATATTATCATATCGGGCTCTTTTGTCTCATTCGCAGTATTTTCTATTTCCTGGAGACTGCCGTATTTATTGGTGTTAACCATTCCTTGCATACGTGGTTGGGTGTTATCACTGGTCGGGTGCTATTATCGGGCTATTATTATGAAGGAGCCACTACACATTTGGGAGTATTGATATCTAGCTGTCGTCCTATCTTAGAAGGAGATCAATAATATTCCAGATAGGTCAACATTATTCAACTGGCTGCGATTATTATTAAAGGCCAATCTTGCATTATGGAGCTTGACACAAATATGATGTAAGATCATGTAGAGGTCGTGTTTATTCTCCAAGGTGGCGCGCTGGTTTCAGGTCAGCGATTAAATAATAGTGTATGACAAATTCAAGCTTTGCATATTAATATGAATGGGCACCGTGTGAATGAGCATTATTGTTGTTTGGAAAAGAACTCTGGTATATAATTATATATATGTTTTCATAATCAGATTTCTGAGTTTTATTCCAGCATATTAATTAAATCATTCTGAGCATCTGAATTAGTAATGGGAGTTTAGTTGCATGTAAGCTGTGATATTTCTGAATTAGATATCCATTCTAGTGCACAGTATAATTAACAACCAATATTGCTTGCAAAGTCATTTGTCTTACTTGTGAGTAAAACTACATGGTATCAATTTGATAGAGTGCTGGCATATGACATGGCAACTGTTTGACAATATGTTACATTGTCAAACTAAGCATTATCGGAAAATCGTAAAAATCTGATCAATCTGGGCAAGGGTCTTTAGTACTTTACATCCTTTTTTGAAGAACCCGGTAACACAGCTTACTATCTATATGCGTCAAATTAGTAAAGAACTTGATGAAACATGCAAAAAGGATTTCGATATGAAAAAAATTCATAGAGGTACAGCAAGCCCCACTGCTAATATAATCTACAAGAGACATCATTATTACTCTGATCTGCAATTTGAATTTTCAAATTGATATCCTCCAATCCCTTGAATAACAAACACCAGGGTTGCAAATGTATTCACCTTGTGCATAACTATTATCCCAAATCAGGTTTAATAATCAAATATACAACAAGGGCAACGAATACTGAAATTTGGACATAATAAAATGTACTTCCAAATTCTTTAGAATATTTCTTAGGAGAATGTTAATAAATGTAAAAGTAGCCATCATACAATAATGAATAATATTTTACATCAAAATATTAAAAAAAAAGCAAGAAAACTAGAGAGAATGACTAGTATTGAGTATCTATGAAAAAGTCATGAGTTGAAATTTATGGAAGCTTCTTGACAGGTATCCTAAAATGATTTGTAATTATGCTTCTTTGCTCTTATTACTGACACAGTGGCATAATATATATCCATTCATGTGTAACTCAATCATCCTCCCCTGTTACTTCTAATTTGTTGCAGCACACAAATCTTAAAACTGGGGTAAAAATCCAACAAAAATTATGGAATATGATTAAAAACTCCAAATGCCACACTGACCTTAGGCCTTCCTGACAGACCAATAATAGTTTACTGTCTGTTGGAAACTGCTGCTGTACCACAGGGACAAAATCAGAATTGGGTTTAGTGAATGGCAGACCATACAAGAGTCCAGCAAAGTTATTATGCATGGTGCGTTTAAAAATTGTACCTGCAGTTTATATACTTTCGTGAGAACTGAAGGATATTTATAATGCAGAACTAGTATGATGGTGGAATTAAGCATGTGTAACAATTTTCCCTACTCAGCATGCAACAATTTTTCATGAACCTTAAAGTGTGAACTTCAAACTGCTGATCGTATTGTTCCTTTCCCCCCATTTATAATCTATACATGGATAAGCCTGGTTAGACTACATTCAAATACATTCTGACTGATGAAATTATGTATAATTAACATAAACAAAAGCTCTTTAGTTACTTTAAAATCTTTGGGAAATCTTGCATAATATGGAAACATAATCTGACTATTATACAGTACGTTTGGTCTATTTAGTTGATCATTTCAAGTCCAAACATAATTTGAAGTGAATAAAGTTGAAAAACAAACAATTTGGAACCACCAGAGTTTGAGATGATGCCTTTGTCTGGCTACGCCTGATGATGATATATTGCAGTATTTTGCATAATCTTTTTCCTAATATCTAATGCTTCCAGATGCCTAATGTATCGCTTTTATGGGGTTGTTATATCTTCCATCTTGAGCAGCCTCCAACTAAGACAGATGATTAATTTGATTCTCAGGCCCATCCATACAACAAATGAACCCAGAAGAATCACACACAATGCTCAAACATAAGTTTTTGCTGGAAGTTATTATACAAGGTAGTGCATTCCCTAACTGCACAAAATGATTTTCATCCTACCACAGATGACAATGTTTCCAACATTCCTGCTACTTCTATATCTGGTCCATTATTTTGTCAGGACTACTCTATCTTTTCTCCCAAATTAGAATAGAAACAAATGAAATATTAATCAAGGACCACCAATTTCCACAGAATTGGGGTGAAAGACATCAAAGAAAAGATTGGATATTGCTAAAGTAACTCCAGAAGTTCTAGAAGTGGTTGAAACCAAAGTATAAAATCACGGTTATAATGCTAACAAATAATCCTTACAGAATAGCATAGAAAACTCTATATGGTGTAAGTTGAGTAAACAAAGTGATTAGCTATAATGTTCTTTAATAGACACCAATTGCAAAGGGATTGATATTAGTTATTGGAATGGAAATGATAGCATCACTCTATAAACTAACCTCTGAATGACAATTATACATAGTAGACATGAGAATTTCACATTCTTGAAGAATGAATAAGACATTTCTGGGAAGAAACTGTGTAAGTTTTTTAGTATCATAGATGTCAAATCAAATTGCATATTATTTCTAACTTTAAATCTAGAAACAGAAATCTTCTTGGGTTTATAACTCATTTACCCCCTCAGTTGAAATTATTCTCAAACCTCATCCTTCTACTGAATTGAAATGGCCAAAGAATCTTCGGCATCCCTAAACAGAAAATAATACCCATCCCATATCTCCTGGTGAATAAGGCATCTAAATATAAAATCCTCCTTCAAATCCATGTCACAGAGTCTAGAAATATGTTGCTCTATAAGCGGGTGGTTATCAATCTCAGTTCACAGAATGAGTGAGACATTTCTGGGAAGAAACTGTGTAAATTTTGTTAGCATCATATATTCAAATTGCTGATCATTTCTAACTTATAAGTCTATAAACAGCAATCTTCTTAGGTTTAGAACTCATTTACCTCCTCAATTGAAATTGATCTCAAACCTCATCCTTGTATTGTAATGTCCCCATTTTCAGTCATGTTGGCATTGAAATTAGCTTTGGTTTTCTTGATGACCGTCAGTCATGCCAGAGGGGATATCTGATGTTTCCAAGGAGTTCTGATGTATTTTGGCACCCTGGATGTCACTCCTGATCGAGTTCTGTATTTTCCGTAATTTCAATGACTGTGCAGGAAATATTTAATATTTAAATAATTAATATTAAGTTGTCGAAAAGACAAATTAATTATTTTAATTTAAGCAAAAGTGACTAGTACTAGAAAAACTAATTAATTTAATAACTAACTTTTTGGTGAAATAAGGAATTTAATTCAAAAGTAAATAAGGGAATTTCAAGAATTATGTGGGGAGTTACTGAAAGGTCACAAAAGGAATTTTTGGCCTCAATTTTCAGATATGCAGGAAAATTTTGGGAGAAGAATGCATTGCTGGATAATTTCCAGAACTTTGTGAATACGAAATCCTTCACAAGGAATATAATCTTCGGAGTTGAGAGATGCTCCCTGGGTGATTGCTGATAATTCCAAATCAGGGATTATGCAAGATGTTTTAATTGGTTCTTTCAGGTATTTCAAGGCATGATATTTCAGAGTTTTAGATGTCTATTGTTGGGTAAGTTTCTCTTGCTCAGAAGGAATATAAGCAGAAACAAAAATAAAGAAAAGTAATGTTTTCTTCCACTGAGCTGTACCATTGAAATTCGGGGCATGGGATTCTGGTTGTTATTAGTTTACTTTGGAGTCGTGTTTTTTACCAAGACAGGAGTATTATGGTTATTTGCAGAATATCCAATTAACCTTGAATGCTCAGCGCCAAAAAAGAAATATTTAAACTTGTATCTTTCCGCCGTACATAATAAGGAAGAATTCCGTACCATTTTTGGGTTTTAATTAAGACGTATGGTTCCTGCAGAATAAGTTAAAAGTTGGAAAGCAATCGCATGTTTCTGAAGGCACCAAACCACATTAATCCTAGGGAGTCGATGAGTAACAGAAAGGACAAAATTTAATAGTCAAAGCTGCTCACTAGGCAGAAGCATATTTGTTAATCTTCTTAGAGCCGTACCATGTTATTTAAGGGGGGTCGCATAGCATTCTGTGGTTTGCGATTCAATTTAAAGGCTCAATTCTTAGCCTAAGGGAATCGGGGTGTTTGGTTGAGAGCTCTCCATGTTCAAGCAGCCATCGAGAAGGAAATCAATATTAAGGAGCTTCCAATTAAAGAGTTGATGCGGCTTGTGAAAGTGTCGCGCCATACCATGGAATTGAATATAATTTTATTGTAGTGCTTTAACTATCTACACAGCAGTCAATGAAATCTTCTGGTCAACACATCTTATCAAGGAGGTCCAAATTTTGTTATCATCATCATTGAAATAATATACAAGGAAAGTTGTATGTGTAAGAGTGCACCGAGCAAGCTTGGATTTCCCAGGTCAGCAGATATTTTTTAATTAATTTCTGGACTTTTTCTGTAAATTGTGATCCGTGCATAAGGTTCCAGTGACTCGATATCTGAAGGTTATTTGTGATTTTTTATGGTGCTTGCTGTCTGCTATAATATTGTTATTTGTATGAAATGGAAATTTCTTGGTTCTGAAAAAACTATTCTCATTAAATCTGCCAAACGAGTGAGAACTCATAAAGAACAATTGGGAAGCAAACAATTTGACAAAATGCCAGCATGATAGAAGCCTGTATTCTATGTGAGTTATTGCAAAAAATTGGTCTAAATACTGGGGTAGAACATTTCATGTACTGAATTGAAATGGCCGAAGAGTCTTCAGCATCACTAAAGGGAAAACAATATCAATCCCATATCTAAATATTCCTTCAAATCCATGTCAAATGGTCTAGAAATATGTTGATATATAAAATGGTAGTTATCAATCTCAGTTATAGCTTATTAAAGAAAGGGCATAACTAACCTGCAAGAAATCTCAATTAATGATAACAGATTTCTACAATCCATAGAGATTATAGCTGAGTAGTTTCCAAAACCATTTACACAATCAAATCCAGAAACTACTCAGCTATAAGAAATCTCAAGACAAGTAAATTTTGAAGATTAGCATATGCCTATGACTCTACAAGAATCCCATCCTCTACCTGAAGTTGGAAATAAGAATATGAACTTCTAGTTAAAAAATATCTTTGATCTGTCTGGGTTATCTTAAAATATTTTGAATATATCTCATCTCGGATGCACCTTCAAGATCTTTTCCAGAAACGCATAGGAAGCTGAGAAGAGAACTTGTGGGAAGAAGCTTTCCAATAATTAGATCAAGAGAAATGAACAGATCACACTCAAACCATTGGTTAGCAAACCCTGTGGAGGACTAAAAGGCTAGGAAATGCCACCTGGTTTGTCCAGTCATACTGTCCACTAGACACCCGATTATATCTAGCATAAGGAATGCATCCTCTTTGATTTCATTATGACAAATGAAATACTTCTGTCTATGGACATGATCAAGCATGCTAAGGATCCAACAAAAAAACAGCTAAATTTTAGGAGTTCCAGAATTGCAGAGGCAGCCAGGCACTATGAGCCTCGAGGGAAAAAGATGCCTCCACGGATCAGGAATTAATAGATTTCATGTCTGTAAAATGCATTTCTACTATTACTTTTAAGGTAGTCAATCTATCAGTCTGAAATTTTTTAAATGAAATACATATTTCTTTCAGAAGTATCATCTACAGTTACATCACTAAACATGAAATTGCTTGCTCATAATTAGAGTTTTGAGATTTCCACAGATCAGCATTTTGGATGGTCTATTTGGATTCCATGTGTATTCTAACTCCTAACTTCTATCCTCTATTGCTTCTTAACACAGTTGAAATCCAGATAGACATACAAAATTGCTTGCTCAAAGATTGATTCTTCTTCACCATCTACAAGACAGTTGTAGTTCATACAACGCTAGATTCTATACAAGTAGGATAAGATGCTAGTTGACCTCTTATAACAATAAAATATCTATCATCAAGCCTTGAAGCATGAGTTTATCCACAATCTGTATCTTCTTATTATTTCCAGAGAGCACATCAATTACTTCTCATTGATGACTGATTATTTAAATGAAATTGCACTAATGAACTCGTCCACATATACTAAACATACCAGGGTCATTGTCATTATTTTCTATAAACAGAGGAGCATGATAACACGATTTGATGTGGGCACGATCATATTGCGTCTTGTCACGAATATCCAAAATGGTATAACCCTCTTCCGTAATAAGTTTTTTAGCTTCATCTGGATTTACAAACTTCACTTCAGCTCTGATATCCAAAGTTCTGTTCAAGCGTGAGAAACTATACACTTCTGATATTGTCTGCTTTTTTGTCAAGCTCCTTCTGGAAAACCTGCAATAATATTGTGTGATTAAAAAATAGCAAACACCACAAAAAACTATTTATTGCATGTTACTACATATTAGTATGCTATATACAACTAACTCATCAGAATCAACTTCTATTAGACTATAATTTATGACTTGAATTTGAAAGGCTCCTCTAAGGAGACATCCTAAACTAAGATGGTTCCTTCTAATTTATATTATTATCAATTTATAATTGTGTATTTGTGTTAAGCATTACTGTATTCTGTGTATTATTCATTACATTTACAAAGCCCAACTTGCATCTTCATGATCCAGATATCTTTGACCGTGCTACATTAAGCTGGTGGTTGCAACAGAAAATGAACAAGTTGTTTGTCTCTTCTGAATCTTATTTCTTCATAACCAATAGCCTTCTTTATTATGCTTGCCAAATGAGCTTCCATTCTTGGAAAACATATTAAGTCATTGATCCATAACCAATAGCTTTCCTTTTACGCATAATCATTGGGATATAATTCTATGATACAAACCCACAAAATGTTACCATGTCAATGATCAGGTAAAAAGCTACTAAATTCAATGTACAAGGCCTTAATGTGGAAGATGTTAGAAGCAACCAGCAGTTGTTCCATGCATTCTTCATGTAGAATTAGAATGTGTGAATTAGAATGTGTGATAGTATTACATGTCATGTACACTTATTAAATTCAAGTAACAGCTTATACTTCAAGTGCTATAATTAAAGCCTGTTGTACCCATGCATTTTTTTTGTATTATGTCAAGCTTTTCAGCTTCACCCTTGTCTTTTCATCTGCTCACGAGTCATGTTTTGAACTTTGCCTTGTTTCATACATGTCTTGTTTTTTGTTTTTCATTCGTATCCTTGAAGACCAACTATAGAGCTCTCAAGTGCATCAGACATGGTGAAGAATAGAGTGCAAAAATATAGAAAAGGATCAGCTACAACAGAGGATAAAAAGTGATACATTGTGGATTTCACCACGTTGAAGAGTTATTTTAGTGATTAATGAACTAGCAACATCACTTTACTGAAGAAACATGATTACCAAAAATTGCATTGGCTTACAAAGGAGCACATCTCCAAACATGGTTACAGATTTTCAAAGAACAGAACTGTACAAGGATATTGATTGACTTGCAACTAAATAAGGATCAGTACAAGGTTTGAGTGAAAATATTTCTATACATGCAAAGGCACATGCCTTTGGGTAGGAATACATATTTTGTGTTCAGTTTTGAACATTTGCATTGTTTTGGAGAATTTTTTAAGCAAGGCATTTGGGAACAACAAATTGGCTCTTATCAATGCTTATTCGGTGGCATTTTGAAGGTACTATATTCCACAAAGTCTTGAGACAAGGGGATGGGGGGATGTGGGGGATGGGTCTCGGGCAGGGGAGAACCAAGGGCCTAGATTTGGGGACAGCAGGAGGATGGCAACAAGACGGTGGTGGAGGTTTGGGGGCTAAGCCCCCAACAAGGTTGAGGGGCAGTGCCCCTCGTGGGGTTCTGGGGGCAAAGTCATTTTCACAACCACACAAACTTTCATGGCACATGTCATTTTCACAATTTTATTACTTTTTTTTTGCGACACCAAGTCCATACTATTTCTGAAACTTGAGAGTGATTTGGAATGAGGCTTAGAGGCCAATTTATAAATTTTTTCTGAGTTCTTAGGGTTTAGCTGGGGCCCATAGACCATTAGGGTTGAAGTTTGTAGCATGCAAATTGAAAACACTCTTTATTTTTTTAAATATTGACTTTTTCATTTTCCTACCATGGGGGGCACTTGGAAGTCCTGAGGATGGTTGGGAAAATCTTGGGAGTTCCTAGATGTCTCTAGGGCATTCCAAAGTCCCCAAACTAGGGGGCCATCCTAAGAACATCCCTAGGTCTAGAGAAAAGGTTGTGAGATGATGGGGGGACATCCCCCCAAGTCCCCACATCCCAAAAACAAGGGGATTGGGAGGGAGGCCCATGGAACACTACAAAGGTATGTAACTATAACACATTTTCTTCTTTCTTTGTGCCTTCATTCTAAATGTTTTGCGTTAAGCTGCTAGGGTTTTTTGTCTTGTTTTTGTTTTATTATTTAGTTATTGCTAGGGGTTAGTAACTAGTTTTATTTTTTATTTACTGCCAAGCTACTAATGTTTTGATTGATTTTTCTTTTTTCTTTTTTGCTAGGGTTTATTTCTGTTTTTTTTTTTAAAATAACTTTTGCAAGTAGGAGAGGTGTCAACAGGCTTAGGGACCTTGCTCAAAAACATGGGACAAGTACAAAGCAAAGAGAAGGCATAAATCACCTCAAATATCACCCTTTGTGGATCACTTGCTGAGATGTTGTGCCATGTACACAAGCATCTCAAGAGGTTGAAAATAAAATGAAAAATTCCCTTGCATCTTATGACCAAAAGAAAGCAATGAAAATGAGGACAGCAAAGGCAATGGAAATTATGAGTTCTACAACGTCAAAGGGAGATATGGGATCTTTTCTTCTTCCATTGAGCCATGGATACTAGTATTAGGAAGTGTTGGCAACTATAATTCCACTTTTTTTTATTTCTCACAATACCCCTACTGCACAACCTTCATGTATTGTGTGGAATAAGAAATTGTAACATGAGGCAAAGTTGGCATGTGTCAATTTTTGGTACTACAACATTCCATTTAATGTTGCTAAAAGTCCTTATTAGAAGCAATTGATCACTACATTGGCTATAGCAAGTAGGAGATTCAAGACCCCGAGCTGTTGTGAAATGAGTGGCCCATTATTGTGGGATGCAATCAAAAACACAAATTAGCTAGTAGAGGAACAAAAAAAACTCAAAAAAGGGCGGGATACAACATTTTATCTAATGGGTGTATGAATGGTAGGAACAAGACACTTGTTAACTTTTTAGTGACTTCAAGAAGGCAAGTAGTCTTTTTAAAGTTGGTTGATGCCTCCAGTGAAATAAAAAATGTCAACTCCTCGTGTAACTTGTTGAATGAATTGATGATGGAAGTGGGAATGAAAAATATTATCTAGGTATTGATAGACAATGCAGCTATGTATGTGGCAATTGATAGACTTCTAAAGGCAAGGCACTCTACATTGTTTTGGGGACTTTGAACCACCCATTGCATTGACCTTCTCCTTGAGAACATAGAAAAACTGAAGAACATGGTGGAAGACGTGAGGAATGTCACAAAATACATATACAACCACACATGGATCTTAAATATTATGAGAGCACATTGATGGCAAGGAGCTCATGTGCTTCGGAGTCACATTGCTTGCCACTAATTTCATCACCTTCCATAGTACGCAACCGCATTACCCACACTTAAGTGCATGTTTGTGAGTGAAAAGTGGTTGAAGAGTCCTTATTACTAGAAGGCCAAAGCAAGAAGATCATTTTTTATGATACATTTGACAAGGGCATGAAGGAGATAATCAATATATTTAATTGTACAATTTGTTGATTTTGTGAAATTCTAATATTTTAATTTGGTGATACTAATTTTTTTTAGTTCTTGATTTAATTTCATTTAAAAATTTCATTTTCATATGCTCTCTTGTTTTAGGTATCAAAACCATTGATTAAGGTGTAACAATTGGTGGATGAAGATAAGAACCTCATGGGATATCTATATGAGGCCATGGATAGGGCCAAAAAGGTGATTTAGCATTTGTATGGGTTAACTAGAAACAAATATGAACCCATTTGGCACAATATTGATCGAAGGTGCAATTGACAACTCCAACATATTCATGTAACTACCTACTATTTGAACCATAAGTTTTTCATCTCCACTTTATTCAAAGAAAATGAGGAGGTTACAAATGACCTGAACATGTATATGGAGAGGATGCTTCTTGATGAAAGAAAGATATTATATTAGTGTCCACAGATGACCAAAAGTAGGTCAATGGGACTCAAGAGAATAGCAGTTTACAATAGAAAGTTATAGGAATGAAACCTAGAAGGACCCCATAAAGGGGGAGAACGAATGCAAAGAGATACAAAACAAGGGACCTCCAACACAAGTGGTCAAGAAACTAGTACATATTGCCCAAAAGAGGGAACATGAACTCCAAAGAGAAAACACTAAGGAAAACTAGAAATCATCAAATATCAAAATCGAGACCAGAAATGGAGAAGTCACTAGTGCCATCATTGATAACTATGAAGGGACTGATACAAGATCTGATAATGCTCATTAAGGAGTGTTGAGGATCAAAAGAGTTAAGCAAGGTGCTCCCCTTAGGGTCACAATTAACATCCAAGGCCAAAGTAATCCCTATTGTAGTGAAAAAGCTCATATTATGCATGTCTCTAGGGTTTGGGGGCTAGCTAGAAAGAAGTAGATCTACGCCAATGAGAAGCAGTTGAACCACACCATCGAGAAGAAACGAAAGCACAGTGATGAGGAGGAACATGTTGAGGCAAAAGCTAGTGAGAACCTTAGATACATCATACATGATGAGTTACAAATTTATAAGGGGGTGAAGGAGAGGTCGTTTTCTTCACCTCTATGCATTCAAAGGAGTTCCACTCTATAGCCAAATAAATAAACGCATATGTTTAATTTTAGTTCATTGTTTACTTTAATTTTTAAGTTATTAAATATTTTACAAAATTATAAATGTTAGTCTTTGCAAATTTGTGGTAAGAAGATTTTGGTGCAACAACACCTAATCTTCAAAAACTTGCCATCCACATTTTGTCCCAGCCCTATAGCAGTTTGGGATATGAGTGCAATTAGAGTGCTTTTGAGGTCATTCATACAGAAATGGGCAACAAGTTGACTCAAAAACACTTGAACAACCTTGTCTTTGTGCAGTACAACCTTTCATTGCATATAAATAAGATAGCAGGTCGGGGCAAGAGACACACCATCTGCTTGACCTCAATGACATCAATCCATACTTAAATTGGGTTGTGGAGAATGTGGATATGTTGTTTCCTTTTTCCTTGCTTTGGTGCCCTCCAATTATGTATTTGATTACATCCTTGACCCACATGTACTCGTTATCCCTTCTCATGAAATGCACTCTGCTCCCAAGAAATATGTCAAATGCATCAAGAGGAGTAACATCTACAATTACCTCATCTACATATTGTCCACTTATCACAAATTTGAACTTGTATTGTTTTTTTACCTGTATTTCTACACCCTTTTCACCAATCCCAATGTGTATGGATGAGGATGTTCATCAATTTTTAAACTAAATTTCTTAACCATATTTTCTAAAATTAGATTGCAGTATGAAGCAAGTGTTAGTATAAGTAAAAGAACAAGATAAGAGACAAAGGCTTTTCCTCTCATGGAGAGAGCACAGCTAATTATAAATCTAGAAATTTATTATTACAACTATCACATTAAAGCAACAACTACCATATTAATGGTAATACAACAAAGTCATCAACGAGCTGCAACAACTGTGACTTTATTTAATGACCTGCACCTAACCACCTAATTTATTACATATAAGTGTAAACATACACTTTATTATATCATTTTTCTAATACATCCCAATAACCTCCCTTAATGACCAAACCAAAAACAACACCAAGCTTATCTTGAAACTTGAGAAAGTAACCAGGACCAAGTGGTTTGGTCATTAAATCAACATGTTGCTCTTGAGAAGTGCAAAAATGAAGAGAAATGTCTTCACAATCCACCAGTTGCCAAATATATTGATGATGAATCTAGACATGTTTGGTGATTGGTTTGAGCATGATACTTTGGATTCTTTACCATTTTCAATACTCCCTTATTATCATAAAAAAGTAGAGTAGGAGTATGCTAAGGAAGCTAAAGATATGTCAAAATTCCATGTAACCAAACTGCTTTACAACTAGCACTCACAATTACTTTATATTCAACTTCAATGTAAGATAGAGCTATGGTTTATTGAAGCTTATTGTGCCATAAAACCACTCCTAAACCCAAGGAGAAGATGTACCCAATTGTAGATCGTCAAGTATCGACTGAACCTACCCAATCAAAGTTTGTATATCCAATCAAACCAAAAGTTCTCCAAATAAAGTATGCCAAAGTTAAGAGTACCTTTGTGTTGTGACCTTTTCACACATCGCCCCATTGCTGATGGGGACCCCCAGTTGCCTGTTAGTTTTTAGGGTTCTGTCTCCTTGCAACGGTTTCGTGAGATCACTTTGCTAAGAGTTTCAGGTCAGTTTGCCGAGAGTTACCCAAGCCAAGTCAGTAATTCATGCTTGAATCAGTGCGTGGACGTCATGGAAGCGCTCAAGGCCCGAGACGAAGATCGACTGTGAATTGGCCAATTCTGAGACTTCCTATTTTTTAGGAAAAGTTGCTTTTTCGATTTTTCATTTTTGGCATTTTCGGACCAAACAAGGTTCCCTATTTTTTAGGGTTTGCTTTTTCTATTTTTAGAAAGTTTCTATTTTTGGAAAGTTTCAATTTTATAAAGGTCCAGAGTTCTGAAAACGCACTCAGAAGTTCAAAAAACTCGATAGAACTCTCAGAAAATCAAATATAGAAAATTTGGAAAATTATTGAAAAATCTGGAAAAACAATTCAAAAAGCATGAAAAATCAGACCAAAAACATTGAAATCTGGAAAAATCAGGTCAAAACCAGTCAGATCTGAGGTTGAAATCATCAAAAATCAGCTCAAAAAAGATGAAGTTCTTGGAAAATCTGGTTAAGTCTGGAAAATTCGCCATTTCCAAGAAGGAGAATGTCAAGGGAGAGAGGTATGAATGTCAAGAAGCTGGTGAAGTCCGCCCAGCACTAAGGAAGCACATCCTAGGATCCTCTAAAGTCCGCCCAGCAGCAAGAGGCAATGTCAAGGACCTTCCAAAGTCCGCCAAGGATGTCCAAAGAGGAAGGAAAGTCCACCCAGCACTCAAGATGCTTGTCCTAAGACCTTCCAAAGTCCGCCATGCACATGCCAAGGGGCTTGAAAGTCCGCCATTCACAAGAAAGGAGGTGCCAAAAGGTTCTGAAGTCCGCCCAGCAGCAAAGGTGCATATCCTAAGAAGCTTCAAAGTCCGCCTAGGCATGTCGAAGAAGGAAAAATCAAAATTTTTACTAAGTATTGATACCTATCAAGAGAAAATTTCGAAAATTTGCTAAGTGTGAAGGCCTAAAAAGGTGGAAAATAGATTTTTGCTAAGTGTTGTGATATTTCCAAGAGGCAAAGTGTGCTAATACCTTTGGAAGTTCGCCATGTTCAAAGGGATGATGTCCAAGACCATCCAAAGTCCGCCTTCACCTTGTCAAAAGATCTTCAAAGTCCGCCATGATCTATCAAGGGATAAAATAAGGATTTTTGCTAAGTGTTGGTGCCTAGTCCAAGGATAAAATTCGAATATTTGCCTAAGTATGGAGGCTAAATGATGAAAAATGAAGATTTTTGGCTAAGTATCCTGACACTTTCAAGAGGATAAGTGCCAAGTTTGAAAGGACAAGTGCTAAAGAAGTTAGGCTATGGCAAAGAATAAAATGAAGTGTGCCTAGCACAAAAGCGAGGAGAAATTTAAATTTTGCCTAAAGTCTTGAATGTCTAAGGGAAAAATTGACAATTTTGGCCAGAGAAAAATGCACAAGGCCGAGAGAAAGGAAGGATCGCCTTTGGCCAGAAGGAAGGAGAATTTGTCAAGTGTCGAAGAAATTCGACCAATGAAGACATCAAGACAAGGATTTTTCCTAGAAAAATTCGACTAAGCAAGGAAATATTTGACTTTGGCAGAGGAAAATAGGCTCAGTGTAAAGGAAAATTTTGCCTCGGTAAAGAAAAATATGGATCTGGCAATAAAATTTTCGACGGAATGGCTTGAATTTTGGTTTGGCTAGACGAAATTGAGGATGAAATTGGAAAATAAACTCTTAGCCAAGAAAAACAAAGGAAAAATCAAAATAGCCATGGGTCCAAAACGAACGGGTTGGAATTAATTAAAATATTTTTAATATTTTAATAATTAATTTTCAACTATTTGAAATTTAAAAAAATGCCTTGGACAAAATCAAATTTGCCAGACAAGAATTCGAAGAAAATTAAGTACGCCAGGCACAGATGAAATCCAACAAGAAAAATTAAATTCGCCACGAATTTAATTAAATATTTAATGTTTATTTAAAAATCCGAAAAATCAAAGACAAACATTAAATGAAAAAAAATCGAATTTTTGAAGATCAGTAAGATTTGCTTGGATAAACTCGAGACTGATTCTTGACGGAAAATAAAAGGAAACTTGCCTGTTTGGATAAATGAAAACAAATCGAGATCAAGAAAGATTATGGCAGTTGCTAAATTGAATTCAATCCTTCAGCATTATAATGAGTTTCAGCAACTCATTTTTCCACACACAGCTGAAGAGAAATTTAATCTTTCTCGAAATTATCAGGCAATTAATTGGTCAACAAGCAAAGTCGAATTTTCCCAGAGAGAGAAGCAGCGTTATGCCTGAGAATTTTTTCGCAGGAAAGGAAAAGAGATTTATTGAAAGCTGAAATTCTTCTGTGAAGAGGGGCGCACTTCTTTTAAAAATCAGATTTTTAAATCTAATTTGCATTTAACGGTTCTTCACAGAGGTTTGGCGTTCGGACAAATGAATTTGCTATCTCTTTTGTGTCCTTTCATCTTGACGGAATTCTGGCAAAATTTTCAACTCTATCCAATTTATTTTCAGCTTGCTTTTTCGCAGCAATTTACTTATTTAAACAGCTGAAAGTAAATTTTCTAATCCAAGGCACGAAATTTAATTATTTGAAAAAGTCTTTGTATTAATGTTAATTTTATGACTGCAGGTTGACGGACACGGCAGGCGAATTATCAAAGAAGCTGAAAATGAAGTTTGCCAACAAGGGTGCTCAAAAAGAGACCAAGGTCATTTCAAAGTGGAAGAATGTCGTGGACACTGATCTCGGGCACGTTGACTTTGATGAATTCAAGAAAAGAGTGTACAGGCAGAAAGGGCTTCCCACAGCAATAGCCAAACGAATGGTCAGAAACGGGATATTTCAGGCAGCTGGATTCCCACCGACAATGGATTGTGCAGAGTTGATGGTGGAGTGTGCTCTCCACTATGACGCTCAGAAGAGACAGATCATCGCGCCTGATGGAAGAGTCTTGGCACACTTGGGCGAAGTAGCAATCCAAGAGACCTTCGGCATCCCGGAACATTCACGAACAGTCTATAAGACCAAGGAAGAAGCCAAAAGATTGTATGACAGCCAACCAGATTTGTGCGCCACGACAGTTAACAAGGTGTGGATGGACAAGCCTAAGCCTTCAATCAAGAAGTTGCCCAAGAGGCTTCGCCGAACAGACTTCAAGGAAGATTTTGGGGATATCGTGCTGATGCTGAACAGAATAGCTGGTAACCTGCAAGGCGCCTTCTTCGAGAGCTGGATGTACTATTTTATAGATGAGATCACTTCTGGAGTCAAAATGTTCAATTGGTCACGGATGATAAGTGACAACCTCCATGAGCAATTGATCAACCTCGAAGAGACTAAGTCTTTTCATATGAGTTCGTATGTTGTATACCTGTTGGCCAGATCATACAAGTATCCGGGATTGATTTGCAAGGGCAAAATTGGCAACGGGGAGAACAAACTCAGGCCTTACGACTGTTATCCACAGCTCCAATTGAAGGAGAAGACTCACTTCAGGAGGGTGCATGATGCCTTCCTAATGCATATTACCAGAAAGCTTCAAGGAGGAGTGCATCAGAGGCTGAGCCACAAGGCGAAAAGTCTTATTAGTAAATACGGGTCTTGGTTCATCCAATTCCCGAAATTCACATATGTCAGGATCCAGGGATTTACTGGAAATCCCTATAAATTGCCCATCTATCCGACAAATCGGATGATCTTGCTCGAGGTTTTGAGACAATTAGAAGAATACCAGAATATTCAGAGGCCATCCAAGAAGGCGTCCGTCACATTCCCATTCTTCATCGGGAATATGTTAGAATATTGTCCATCAGCACAGGCAGCTGAAAGTGCAAGATTGGAGATCCAGTGGTATCCTTTCATGGCTTACAAGTCCAAGGTCAACTATGACCCACATCATAACATTCGGACAGTGGAAGGGAGAAAGTACAAGCACAGGATGGAACTGGAAGATTTCTGGGCAAATGCTGCCGATGAGTATGAAGTCAGGCGGAAAATGTGGTCCAGGATGCCACTAGATTTCATGAGGACAATTGAGTTCTGCCGAGTGCCTGACCAGCTACAAGATGATGGAAACCACGTCCAGCCACGCTTTGAGGAAAGCCGACCTCTCCCTCCGGTGAAATGGTCAGAACCAGAGCACGCAGACCTGGCAACCCTAATGAGGCCAGTGACTAAGTACTCCCAGTGGTGGGTTGATTATCATGCCCAAGAATTGAGACAGAGAGGAATCACGCTCACATATGACCTGTTGAGCAAATCAGAGTCATATTCTTCTAATGCTGGTGCATCCCATCAAGACTTGGTCAGGATTGGAGATAAAAGAAAAGAAATAATGCCAAGTGCTGAGCCTGTTTCCAAGAAGCATAAG